>OMKL01048212.1:4432-17268 GCA_900302295.1 Parasudis fraserbrunneri
CAAATTACTTCATGCGTCCCCTTTATTAACTAGATTTTCAGGGGAAAATGAGAGAAACAGCAAAAGTATCTGTCCACCACCCCTATCGTTAAACTTAAACACACCTAGTCTCTTACTCGTTACATGTCGCCTCTGACGTCTCTTACTCGTTACATGTCGCCTCTGACGTCTCTTACTCGTTACATGTCGCCTCTGACACATTTCATATGCTCCGGCACACACAAACACACGTGCCCAAGCGCAATTCGTCAGAGGCAGCACATACTCACCAAAAGGTTATGAGCCTCAGATTCAAGAGCAAGACTTTTTACAATGTTTAAGTTAGATTGAAATGGACTGCCCCACTTCCTCAGGATAAATTATTAGATGCCAGATTTAAACACACCTGGGAACATTGGTGACAATGAGCTCAAAGGGTTAGGGTTAGGCCACTTACTAGTCACTTCACTAATGCAAGTTAAATACATGTTGTTCAGTTTCATCAGGAGCTTAATGTGTTTAAACTGATTACAGTAAAGCACTTCCCTGGTAGTTCACTTTGATCAGTGTACCTAAACAGTGTCAGGAAAGCATGCAGGACCATATAATACTATATATTATATACAACTCCAATATAAGCTTCAGACGACAACAACCCGCATGGCTCCTTTCAGCCTGTTGGTGGGTCGCTTGTTTTGACTCAGCTAAATGATTGTCTGAAATTTTAAGCAAAAGCTAGATTCTGGACAGTATACAAACAAGGCAGCAATGGCCATTTGACTTCAGAAGCAAGACTATGTAACATGTGCTGTGACGTTTCAGGGATTGTTATTGTTGAGTTCTCACACCCAAATGAGGTTTGTATTCTCGTTTTGCCAACATGTCTCAGCCTCCGATTTTACATTCCGGTGACATTACACATTTGTGGATTCTCTCTCTCCTCCGATTTCTAACTTTAGGAGAGTTTGGTGAATGTTCACAAACATTGGCTGAACTTTCCTGGGGCACATGAATTATGTGGATTCTTCAAAAGGCTGAATTTCCCCTTTGATGTTGCTCCATCCCTCCCGATTGCGTGACATCAATGAGTAACATTTAACAAATTGCAATACCTGTGTGTAATCCTGTAGCAGTTTAGGAAGGCTGCTACTCTCTCCTCCTTGTCTGTAGAAGCTTTTCAACTTTTCTAGTATGGCAGACGCATTCTGTAAATAGTCATCATCTAGGGGGAAAGCGAGATATGTTAACACGTTACCAGTTCCACATCTACGCTGCAGAAAACAGCCTGCTCTACACATGCAACGTCTACGTTACATCTGTGTAACAATGGTGTTTGCTTGCTTGATATTTAGATAAACGAGTGTAACACGTTTAAAAACATGTGTGTGACTTTGTAATTGCTAACGTTGGACGTTTGAAGATGGAATGACATGGCTTGTTGGAAATATTCCGATAGCAACACCATTTATTTTCCACTGAACTAGTTTTAGAATATGACAAGCGGCAAACCTGTTAACTCTGCATCATCAGCTGACTGAAGCTAACTCTAGCTAGCTAATATTAATGCTAATAATAAACGCCAGTGTGAGGTGGCTACCGGCAACTTGCTATGGTGTCTCCATTACGGACGTTAACAAGAAACATTCTTCAGCAGGCTAACGTTATGGTTAGCTTAGCTAACGTACTATTTTTGTCAGGGTAATGCTAACGTTAGTTTGCAGGCTGCAGGACAAGCTAACGTTATTATTTTGCAGCAACGTTTATGAACACGTAGCTAGGTTAGCTAACTAACATTTGGCCAAAAGTAACGTTACTACAAAATACTTTTCACCAAAGAACAGTGGTTCATCAATATATTAAAATACTATTGCAAAGTTAAAAGACAACGGTACCTTAATTAATAAACATCGAACGTTTCATCAGACTGTTATGGTACCGTCAAGCTAAGTTAGCTCGCTAATGTTAACCTGCTAACATTAGCTGGCTAGCTAAGCAGAGCTGTCAACCAAACACGCAGTGTTGTGAATAGACACCTATTTGCTCGACATAAAAACAATTTATAACTCTATACTCTTAATGTACCTTGTTTTTCAGTTCTGAGGGTAGCGCACTTATTATCCAATTCAAATATCCTTCTCTCCAACTCGAACCCTTGTCGCCTGCAATCGTCGGCCATGACTAAAATTTCTGTCACGTGACCCGAGGATTATTCACGTGCTGAGTGTGTTTGTTTTTCTACAGCACATTCATTGTATGGAGCATTTTTTATATTAACGTATGCTACTGCAGTCAGTTTGAAGCAGAGTTATTATAGTTTTGTATTTTTCATTAGTTTGTATTTCGTGTTTGATTAATTAATTCAGTTTCCAGAGTGTGTTTGCTAGTTTCAGTATTAGTTCTAGTTTTAGTTTAGTTTAATTTATTTTATTATAATATGGGGGGTAGATATTTGTCAGGTGCAAGATTTAAGAACTTCAGAATAGGTATTGTGGAATACAAACAATTGAAGGCAATTGACTCAGCCATGTAGACATACCAGTCTCAATGAACATATGCACCAATGCCTCTTCATGCTTGCTGTGTTGACAATCAAACAAAAACATGTTCGTTTTGTAAGCACACAATATAGTTTCAGTTAGTTTTCGGTTTTTTTCTAAAGTCAAGTTTTTATTTGTATTTGAGTTAACAAAAAAAAAAGTTCACACCTAGTTTTAGTTTTTTGTTTAGTTTTAGTTAACTATAATAACCTTGGTCTGAAGAGACTAACAGACTGAGGAGACAACGCTTTGGGTCCCTCGCTATCACAATGCACTTTGGGGGTATTGCAATAATAAAAAATACCCTTGGTATTTGCTGATGCTGGATATTAAATTTCAATCCGAATTTATGATATTCGTGTGTTCACTTACAGTAAAGTGAATGAATGGGATTCATCATCAGTCATGAATTGGTGGTGGTGAAACAGTTAAATTCTAATGAGCACGCCGAGCCTCTGTCTAACCCAGCCCACTTGTGTCATTTCCATTGTAAACGTTGCATGGCAGAGTGAGGTCTGTGAGCTAGCCAGCAGTGTTGCTCTTCATCATTCGTTCACCCGACAGGCAGCCTCACTGACTTTGTACATCCCTGCTAAAGAGACCGATAGCTAGCTTCAAAACATGGCGGCCCTTAAATTGTTTTCAAGAGCGGAGAATTTATTCATCAAAAATATCTCTGGCACCTGCAGGCCCAAATTAAACTTCACTACCCATTCCTTGAGCAAGGTCAGTATCGAAATGCGTCTATTAATGTAACGTGACATTAGCCCGAATAGAAATAACGTGAGCATTAGCTACACAGTCAGTAACATTGCACACACACACACACACACACACACGCAACGGGATGATACATGGTTATGCGAGGCAAGTGTGGCTAGCCTACGTAAATAAGTTTGATCATATGTCATGCACATTTGGAAGCGAGCTCAATCACTCACCTTTAACTTAACGTGTAACGTTACGTTTATATGAGCTTGAAGCGAACAGCTGGCACAAATGTAAACCATGCGATGGTTTTCATAACATTGCCTGCGTTGAACCGACAAACATTTAATGTAAATAAGCTATGCATTATATAGGATGTTCGTCATCACATATCCGATAGGGCCAATATGCCATGGATTCTTTATTTACAAGGTTAACGTTAGTGATTTCAACCCTCCCAAGAAAGTGATCTAGTCAATAACCATGTGCTAATTGACCTGGCCATAAGAAACAATGGTTGGGGGATGATAATGAGTTTCGCGAGGTGTGTGTGCGTGTGTGTGTGTGTGTGCGCGCAGCAAAGGATCATATGTTCCTCCACAGTTGACCCCTACCAGCATAGCCTCAGACACACACAAGCTTGAGAATGTTTCCATTGCGTTTATGCAACCCCACTGCCCAGCCCCTGAACACTCTGCAAGCCAGCCATGTGCATAAAAGGCAGCTAGCGGAGGGATTTAAAGTCAATCACTGAAGAGACTGAAGAGCGCATAGTGCCTAATGATTAAGCCTAAACTGTGTCTGTACAATACTATAAGGATCCATAACCCTGGTTAACACGTGGCCCTGTGCAGGATTGGAGCTGCGTGATGTGGGAGACAAATATCGCAATATTCAGAGGGACTTTTTTCGATATCGATACGCATCACAATATCTGTTTAGGTGTGGACTATCACATGTTAGATAATAATTCAGTCGATGTTCATCTGGTTGGACTGCAGGGTAATGGGAAGTGTGATGCTGTGTCAAAACGTAATCTGTAAATTGTCAATTGACATTCCCAAATATTTCATGAATCATTCTGCAAGAATTGAAATCTGACTTAATATTTGCTTCTTAGCATTAATCTAGGCAATAGCATATCTATTGTCTATATAACACAGATGGACAAAACACGCCCTGTGCAAGATGCTCCATAGTTGAAATGGAAATAGTATCCATGTTGCTCCTATGGTGGTCCATGTTGCTCCTACGGTGAGAAGACCACTGTGCTATGTTTAGAGTTATGTGATCACATGTTGCAGTATCTGCTTGACATTGCTGTCAAATGCAACACTCAGATCAGGTGTTGTGAGTTACAACAGTAAACAGTTTTTTAATGATGATATCCCTGATATCCCTCTGGCTCCGTCTTATTTGATCACACACTGTTTGTTGTGGAAGAGAGTAGTAGCCCCTCCCCAAAGCCGTGTAAGCCTAAATACTACCACTTTTCCTCTGCTGAATCCAATAACACTGTCATATGCAGCTAGACGTGTCGGTCAGTTACCCGTATCCAAACAATTACTTTTACTTAACAATATAGACTTACACCATTAGTTTGGGGTCAGTGGACAAACATGATAAGAGAAAAAAGCGAATCCATTTTTCTCCACCAGAGAGATTTAACACCCATCACTGTGCCAAATGCAGACTATCAGGCCACTTTGCTTTCATTTGTGCATTAAACATATACTATTATTATCCATATCAGTGCATGCTTACTAAATACTGTATCTCCCTTGGCTGGAGATTGTTTGTTGTTCCACTTGTAAGATGCTGGTTGGAACCTGGTGTGTCAAAGACGTCCTTTTGCAGTTTGCAGATCATATGTTTATGAAATGTCTCATGGCTCACTTTGAGGGACATTTCAAAGGAAGTCTCTAAGTCAACTAGGAGGACTTGCTTTAGAAATCCTTCAGACTCTATAATTTCCCTCCAGCCTTATCCAGTAGTCAAGTGGTCCTGTGGATATAATTAGTTACTGTTGGGGGTGTTAAAGGATAAGCAAGTGGTGGGATAATGGCTGAAAATGAACGCCTTGATGAGGTCAACCTACTGTCTCCAGCTGACCAGGGACAATATGTAGCCTGTTGGCAGTTGGCCAAGCATCCTGTCAGTTAAAGAGTGTCTGGCTGTTGGCTAGTCTGCTAGCCTGCCTTAGAGTGGCCAAGGGTCGAAAGACACCACAGGATTTCTTGAAGTAATAAAAGCACCAACTCTGCCGTCCCAACAAACTGCTCAAATCAAGTCAAGATCAGTGTGCTCTGCTGAGAATGGGAGAATGATTATTATTATTTTTTACCATGCTCTTATAAATTTGCATGGGGCTATGTAATTGGTGCCAACTATTGACAAGCAATATTTTGGCCCAGTTAGCCCCAATTATGAAGCTACTCCAGAAAAAATAAGAAGAAATCTGAAAGGTTTTTCTTGGCAACTTTCTTGTTCTACTCTGATGTTGAATGTTTGGTTAGGATAGCAGCTTTGGTCACTTTAAGTTCAAGAAGTCTGAACAAATTCTTGTAGTGTCTTTCCACCTTAACCACTGCAGTAACATAATAGCTAGCAGACAGTGACGTTACTGTACTCAGTCTGGACAAGGTAGATTAGATTGAATCTAATGTATTGTATATGCATTATCTCTAGCTATGCTCTGTGCTGTGTGTGTACCCAGCTGTGTGTCCACCTTAGTGTTGTTGACAGTATATACTTTGACATGAGTACAGTAGCAAAAAGTCTGCAGATGTGATGGGTAAACACGACTTCATTGGTGTAACATATATCCAACATGGTACATTGGTGGCTAACGCACATTGTGACTCGGTTCAACACGGTCCTTGTTTATTACCAATAGAATAATGAGTCTCGCTGAGTCTGCCATCGAACTCTATTGGGGTAGTTTGACTCGATTGGCACAACGTTGAATAGGCTGCCCTGAATCTCTGCTGCCTTTGTTGTGGGATTTGTTCACCACTTTTGTCTATCTTTCCCTTCCTCAGCTGGATAAATAGGATCAGCTCTACAAACTGTACGAACACACACGTTTTTTTTTCCCCCTCAGGCCTCCGGCTGGGTTTTCTGCCCACTCTTTTGTACAGGTTTGCAACATTTCTGTAACGCCTGTAACTGAGATGGACCCGTTTTTCTCTTTCCACAGACCTGCGGCTGCTACTTCTCGACCTCCAGCCAGAGGAATTCCAGGTTTTACACAGACCCCGCAGAAGCAGTGAAAGATATCCCCAGTGGCGCTACCATTTTGGTGGGAGGTAAAATGGACAGTTTCAGACCAATACCCGGAGGCCGGAGGGAGTGGATGTGGCGGAATGACTGCAAAGGCGATGTCACATAGTTTATTAAAGGGGAACACCACCCAAATCAAAGAATTCCAATATGCTATTTCCATGGCCGAGGAACATTGAATTGATATTTGTGCACATGACCTGCTCTCTAACCAAAGCCAGAAACCAGAGAAGTAAGACTCAAACTTGTGATGTCATCAGGTATAAAGTCTGGAGCTGCTCCATTGACAATGAACGGGAGACTGATTTTGTGGGCCCACAGAATGTTTGGTTTCTTTTTTAATACCCAAAAGACCTTTATACTACAGTAATGTTCTTATCTCTGAAAAAGAAAATGTACCCATATACCAAGAAAAAATCTTTGTGTTCTCAGTGTCACCTTTACCATCTCTCCCAATTCATTGTCTACAGAGCAGCTTCAGACTTAATGCCTGATGACATCACAAATTTCAGTTTTAGCACTCTGGTTTTTGGATTTAGGTGAGAGTTGTTCACGTTCACTAATATTTTTGGACTGTCTTAGACCATAAGAATAACATATATGAATTCTGAAAACCGGCATAGCTCCCCTTTAGAGCAAACATTGCCATTAGCAATGCTACCTCATGCCACTGCAATGCTACTGTATTTCAAAGAGACTTTAAGTTCTTTGTCATGTGTGTAGCCTGATTTCCACGACATGGACAAACAGGGCTAGCAGGGACGTATTCATTGTACAGGACAGCAAATTTCCCCCTAAAACAGCATGTCTGCGATTCTTTTTGCACCTTGTTGCGAACAGATTCTTTGTCACCTTTGGCCTGGTGGTCAGAGAGACACACCCATAACAGGAAGGTCACAGGTTTGATTCTCACTATTAACCAAGTGTTAGTCTTTGTCAAACAGGCCCAGAACTCTGGCTCAAAAACAGTTATAAGGAGTCACAGAGCAGTACTGTTTGCTTTGGTCAATATAATTCATCATTGCGATGAACGTGGGCATTGTACTTTTTCCTGGAACTACTTTATGAAGTGACAGTGATTGCTTCGGAAGTAGTTCCAGCTCAGGCAGACTGGACGCTGTCGCTGTCTCCACATCAAGTAGTTCCAGGAAAAAGTACAATGCCTGTGTTTATCGCAATGATGAATTATATTGACCAAAGCAAACCATATGGCTCTGTGACTTGTTTTTGGACAACAATGGAGTTCTATGACTTCTGGATATGAGCTATAGTCTGATGTTGGCTGGATAGACCATACTAACGACATATTGAGTTAGGCCTGTGCCCTCATGAGCCCTGCTTGGCCTTGCTCTTGGCTCTGGTTTTCAAAACAACTTTGATAGCATTGCCTCCTCACCTAAATAACTTCATGCAGTTAGCCATGCACTCTATACTCTCCATACTAGCTCATTCATTCCGTGTCATTACGCCGTGATAGCACAATCATATTTATAGCCCCTGGGCTGGCAACACTGTCTAAAGGACAGCTCAACAGTTTCCACCCTTGACAGTCACATGCTTCTGTTCCCAAGGTATGAATGTTGTCTAGATAAATAGCACACACAGTGAGGAGATACATTTAAAGCGAACTGATCCAGAATAAATGTCGATGATCTGGAGAGACTGCTGCAGGGATTGAAACATACTATTTGTTTGAACCACATTTTGCCCTCTTAAGTGATGCAATCACATAAAATGGTCTGGGATTTCATTGTGTGATTAGTACTATGCAGTATAGTGGATCCGAGTTTGCTACTTAGTGGTGTGTGTAGCTAATGCACACACTATCCTGTATTGTCCAGTATCTGAGCATTTATGCCAGTTTAATTAACCACAGAGATTGTTAGTGTTAGACGAGGCTATGATTCCATGTTATTATTATTATTATTATTTTTATTTTTTTTATAATTTCTTTTAATTTCTCCCTTTTTTCCCTGCAGGGTTCGGCTTGTGTGGTATCCCAGAGAACCTCATCAACAGTTTACTGAAGAGTGGCGTAAAGAGTCTCACTGCAGTCAGCAACAATGCAGGGTATGTGTGAGCTGGTTCCCGGCCGTGAACGTAACGCTACGCTACGCTACGCTACGCTAGCTTCGTATCACAGCCGTGGCAAACGAACATAAGAGTGAAACGAACTGAAGATCTCCCGGGCGACGGTATGCCACGTCATTTCTTTTTACTGACTCAGAAGCATTCTATGTTACCTGAACATAAAATGCGGGCCACTTATTTGTCAAACACTCACCCCGAAGTTGTTGAAATGGTCCAACTTCTCAGCATTTCAACAGAGAGTCTGTCTGTTTTCTGGGCGCTAACATGTTGAATCGAATGCGGCTTTGTCACTCAAAGTTGTTGAACCATTTCAACAACTTTGGGGGATTAAGTGGCATTTGCAAGTGGATTTTATGTTTAGGTAATAAAGAATGCTTCTGAGTAAGTAAAATGAAATGACATGGCATACCATCGCCCGGGAGATCTTAAGTTCTATTCACTCTATGTTAATTTGCCCGGCTGTGACGTGAAGCTAGCGCAGTGTAGAGTTACATATACAGCCTGGTCCAGCAAGGCATGTGTGTGTACATGCTCGTGGTATGAGTGGCTCTTTTTTTCCTCCTATGGTGACATGTGGGCTTGGCCTGTGTTTATATGGGCTTCTTCACACACACACGTGCCTGCATGTAATCCTAAACCATGTGGAGCAAACCACGGCAGTGCACGCTATTGAAAACCATGTTGTCAGGCCCAACGTCACCTCTCCAGAAGCCCAACTTGGTGTTTCAACAGTAAATGATAAGCGCTGAAAGAGGGGAGCGCTAAGATGCAAGAGGAGATGTTTGTTGCACTCGTGTCTGCAGAATGAACTGCAGAATCCGGGAACATTTCGGTTATGTTTAGTTCCTGTATCATTTAAAGATCCAGCATGATGATTTTTTAATTCATGTTCAAATTCAAGATGTCAAGTTAGTATCATAATACATGAAGCTTTCAAATGTAAAGAAGTTCATGGGACCAGTGTGATTGGTTGCTATGGGAGATTAACATTGGCAAACCTGTGCAAGCAGGTGATAAATAAATTGTCACAGTTGCTGTGGATGTTTTTGAACCACTAAAATTAACTAAATTGTAGTGAACTAGTTTCATTACTTGTTTGTGGACTAGCTGATATCCTTTACAACTACTGAAAACTGACAGACTGATGGGCCAATCAGGTAACCAGAGTACATTATGTAATATCATTCAGGAAGCAGATTGGATATCTGAAATGGCTTGATTTTGTTGATATCCAGGGGGATAGAGATCAAAGGGCTTTAGTCATCATTCAACAACAGTTCTAACATTTTGGGTAATGCTAGATCAACAAAAAAAATACAATGAGATTGAAAAACACTATTTCATTGTACTGAATATTTAAGTCATTGTCTCCTCTCCTGTGATGTTTTAACTATCACAGTCTCTGCTCCATGTTGTCACCTACTCAGCACAGTTCTAGCATCCACACAGTATTACAGTACTGCATCACTATTGTACTGGTCCAGTACTAATTGAAAGTCCTTACCGGTTTGTGCTAGAGAGGACATATATTTGCTGTGTTTCCAACTTCCAAGTTAAACCTTTCCATCTCTTCCATCACCTTGGTAAATAAATGAAATAATAACACTTTGGGGCAGATGGAGATGTCTACAGTTTGTTTTGTAAATGTTATGCAGTAGACATAACATATATGGCTTATAATATAAGCCTCTCACATATGCCATGTTGATTAGACCAAAAGAAAATAGTTAAACTCAAGAATTTCCTTCATTCTCACACATACACATCAATAGCTTTTGCTTCCTATTATTCTCTCATTTCCGCAGTGTCTGATAACCCTGTATCAGTCCTGATTTCATAATGCGAACACATGACACCAGCACCCACAGCAGCTGCTGTAACACAATGCAACAGACTGGCAAGCAAGAGAGACCCCATTAATCTCACCCCACTGCCCGTACGGCGACCTAGAAAGAATCAACCTCTCCACGCGTTCCATTGTGAATCTCTTTTTATGTGTTACCTGCTGAGATCTGAAATTACTCTGCAGTTGTTTTTTCACTGCACTGGTATTGCTAAACATGGAAATGTTGGCAATAATGCATGATAATGAGTATCCCGACTGATTTCATTAGGCAAACTCATGACACCAATACCAAGAAATCCCTGCTGTAACATGCTGCAACACACTGACATGCCCAAGATGGGATCATCACCATTCACTGCAACACAGATAGCTAGTAAAAGAAAAGAAAAAAAGAAAAATTATATGTGGTAACTTGACACCTTTAGCTGCAGCATACACAGAACGCTGATTAGGTATCGACATGTCTTGAAAAAATATATCGCTGCTGACTTGGAATTCCTGGTAAATATCAATGGGTGCTTGTTGCAAATTTGCATATTCATAGATCCTTGAATTTTTAATGAGGGTAAAGGTGACGAGATACTGCTAAACCATTTTCAGTAGTTTATTGAACAATTTGGTGGAAAACACCATATTTATACAAATTGTTATTCAATACATAAATTGTAAGGGTTTAAAATACATGTGGAGGGGATCTTTAATGTTTCAGCATTTAATTATTAAAATGCTGTATTTGTACACCATACACTAAAACAATACATCTTCAACCAAAACCCTGCACTAGTAGCTATTACAGCAGATTACATTGCAGTGGGCTTGTCTTTCCTCGAAAAGACTCCTTGAATCTTGATTGAATGTGTTGCAGCGGTTTTGAGCTGCCTTTACCAACAGAGGCATCTGTAAGGAGTGGAACAACACCCACAACACATTGTGTGACACCACTCTTTTCATCTTACAGCATAATATCACTAGGCAGCTGTGGAGAGATGGTGCCACTGCTATGCAAGAACATACTGTCCCACGGTTCAGTAAGGGTAAAGTTGAGTGTGTATACTGGATGCAGCTGGTGTTTGGTGTGTTCTTAGGAGCCCTACAGTATGCTGTATAGTATACTCTATACTGATATAGCAACTATGCTGGTCAGTGCCTACACCCTCCCCAGGGTAGCCTATGTCTTGGCGGTATATAGCAGATAAAGCTGCACAATATTAGGAATGCACTCTTCACTTTGTGATAAGCATTTTGACATTTAGCCCCACCTCCAACCAATGGATTTATAAGCTCATTATACCTCCAGGTCTACTTCTTCTTCCATACTCTGTGGAAAATAGATAATTCTAGAGACCATACACTGGCCTCTTGAGGACTGCGCTACTTGGAGACTGACACTGGCCTTACTTCCTCCAAGCAGAGGCTGAACCTAAGCTGAAGAAGGGACAGTTTGTTGAAGCATAATTTAAATGGGAGGGAGAAAGGCAAAAAATAACATTCACAGTGCCCTTGAGAGCATTTCCAAACTCCACTGCTAGAGTGTCAGTGCCTGTAGATCAGCGGTTCTCAAACATTTTCATGTCAAGGACCCCCAAATTGATACATAATAGGCTGTGGAGCCCCATTCCATTAGATCTTGTCCCAAGGACCCCCATCTGAGAAGATCTGTTGTTGGATATGATTTAGTTGAGAATTCCATTACTGTCTGTAGGTGTAACAAGATAACAGAGGAGAGAGTGATCAGAATTGTCTTTGTTATACATTCCTCTCTTTGTGCTAACTTCTATTGAAGAAACTATTAGTGAAATTAAAATTACCCAATTTCCAGGGGACCCCCTGGTACTTCCTCAAGGACCACTGTGGTTCCCTGGACCCCACTTTGAGAACCACTGCTCTAGCTATCACCATTTTAACCTAATCCATGATTTTTGCTTAAACAAAGGGGAACTATAGTATTGCAAGCTACTGTATCTACTGTCACCTAGCCAATACAGTAAAGGACCAGTGTGTTTGACATGTGTGTTCCAAGTCATTCTTGCCCTTCTTTTTTCAAAACATTTTTTTAACGTTACTTAAGAATTTGGTAGTTATTTTCTGCCGATTCACCACTGCCATTGGCTTCCAGTGTATCTGAAAATGTGTCTTAAACAACACATAAACTGAAGACAGCACATTTGACTATAATGCCATCTTATGTGTCAATTGTTTTCTGAAAGGTTCTGCCATTGTGATATTACAGTATCTTAAGAAGAATTCCTCTTCTTCCTTTTGAGACACTGTAGTGAGGCACAATAGAGCAAATTTTCAGGTGATTTTTTTTTTTTAAGGAAAATAAATGCACCTCAGATGTTAGCGTGGGTTACATGGATTTATGTGGTGTCTAAGACAAATTTTCAGACACA
>OMKL01048215.1:0-18941 GCA_900302295.1 Parasudis fraserbrunneri
GGAGGATTAGAAGAAAAAACTGCTAGCTAGATTTAACTTTACCAGAGACAGTCTATATAACGAGACAGAGTTCGACTTTACTACTTAGCAGCTTGTGTGAGGAGAACCGTGTGATAAATTGATATCGTCTTTCTACCTTGAAACGAAATCGTCGGTTCACCTACCTTTTTCGTTCGAACAATGACACGTCAATAAATAAGGTAATACAATAAAGAATACAAAATACATGGGAAATCCGATAGATAACTAATATTTAGCGACGGGACACTTCGGAGCTTTCTGGATCTGGGGATGGATCTAAAATACTTCCTCCTTGGAGTTGTTTACGGAAGAGAATTCGAAGGACCCCTATTAATTCACTGGCAGCTTCACAGATGCCGGAGTAAACGCTAAAGAAAAAACACGAACAAAAAGACCCATTAAAGCAATTATTTAGCAAATTAGATTGGTGTGAGGAAGATACTGTTATCACATTCAGAAGGAGAATTATATTGCAACATTGCGAGTTATTATAATACTTAAAATCATAGGCATTTGAAACAGTAGCCCTTTTATAGTATTTGTATGAGCCAGGTCGTCAATTGTTGACCAACAGTCGTTCAACCTCAACCACGTTTTATGATTGCTATAAGCCTTCTTGTTTCTATAGCAACTATTTTTCATGTTTATTTATAGTGTTAGTATGCCTAGATCTACTGAGGCTAACCCTGTGTTGGCAACTGAAGACCACGTTGAAGCTAGATAAGCTAGCTAGGGGAAGAGAACATGCCTTTTGAGGCAAGACGATGCGGGGTGCAATTCAAACCTCCTTCGATTATATTGATATATGAAAACGAAGAAACAAACAAGGTGCGCAAAAGAATAATTCCTGTCCGGAACTTCTCTAAATTTTCAGGTACGGTAGGACATGATCATTTCTCCACATCAACTAGCTTAGCCGATCCTCAGCGTGTGCTGAAGATTGTTCCAAGACGTCGGGGCATTAAAACAAATGGTTGACTTACCAAATTCAGATGCACGGGGGACCTTAAGCATAAGCCAGTCATTTGAGCGGGTTAGATAGGGACCACAGTTCCAATCTAGCATCATTGCAATTAGGGCTGCAACTAACGATTCTTTTCATTATCGATTAATCTGTCGATTATCCTCTCGATTAATCGATTAGTTGTTTGGTCTATAAAATGTCCAAAAACTATGAAAAATGTCAATCAGTGTTTCCCAAAGCCCAAGATGACGTCCTCAAATGTCTTGTTTTGTCCACAACCCAACGATGTTCAGTTTACTGTCATAGAGGACTAAAGAAAACAGAAAATATTCACATTTAAGAAGCTGAAATCAGAGAATTTGGATTTTTTTTACTTAAGAAATGACTCAAACCGATTAATCGACTATGAAAATAGTTGGCGATTAATGGAATAGTTGACAACTAATCGATTAATCGATTAATTGTTGCAGCTCTAATTGCAAGCCTTGTAAAGGTGCTAGCTTTCTGACAATGGCCTTATAGATAAACAAATACCAGTGTCTATTACACCTCTCCGCCAGAGAAGACCAACCCACCTTATCATACAGTGGTGTACAATGGTGAGTATCATAACTATCACCAGTGATTAATCTGAGTGCAGAGTGATAGACCGAGTCCAGGGGTTTAAGGGTTGAGGATGCAGCATGCCTATAAATTACATCACCATACTCCAAAACTGATAATAAAAAACAAAAAAAAAACTGCCTCAACATTCCTTTTCCTACTAATCCAAGGAAAGCTGGTTCTGTTTCTGTACAGGAAGCCCAGAAAGCCAATTTTCTCTCGAGAAAGGAGGCAAGGTTGTATATGGTATTTAAATGTAGCCAAATGCCAAGGTACTTGAACTCACTGACTCTCTCAATGCTAGAACCACTTACAGTAGAAATGTGCACGCTATCATAATCAATATTTTTGGCTCTAGAAAACAGCATGCATTTAGTTTTACTAGAATTAAGAACCAATTTAAGATCAATAAGAGCTTCCTGGAGAGCATTAAAAGAAAGCTGCAAGTTGTTGTTGGCCAATTGTACAGAGTCCACAATACAGTACACAATAGTATCATCAGCATACAGGTGGGCTTGACAACCATTAAAGGAATGAACAATATCATTAATATAAATGGTAAAAAGAACAGGACCCAAGATCGAATCTTGCGGCACACCTTTAGTTAGTGACAAAAATTCAGACTGACCCAACTTCACATACTGACTCTGAAACCAATCACATGCAACACTATCCAGACCAATACTACATAATCTTTTTAAGAGCAGGTGGTGATCGTCTTTGTCGAACGTTTTTGCAGATCAGTAAAGAGAACAGCACAATGTTATCTCTTATCTAATGCTGTTGTATCATTTGTTACTAATGTGATAGCTTGAAATTGTGCTATGATTTGCTCTTAATCCAGTGTGGACTTAGTACTGAGTGATTTAAAAAAACATCACAACACCTCCTTTATGTAAAGGAATCACATGGGCTGATTTCCAAACACTAGGAAGTCTGCCCATTGAAATGGAAAGATTAAATATAATGCCTTAATGGCTCAGTGATAATAGAGCAGACAATTTCAGATTTTTTTTTTAATTTATCCTAGCCAGTAGAACTCCTGGGATCTATAGATTGCAAAGCATCAAATACATCATTATGAATGTAATTAAAATTACATTTACCCTCACTTTTTCTCAGCAATGCCCCCAACACGGGAGATGTAGCCTATTTAGCCCAATTTAGCCTAATTTGCCTAATAACAAAGGGCGGTGGGGGTACCATTTTCCTTCTGATGCCTTCATGACATCGCAAATTGCCCTCTGAATAAATCAGAATTACACCATTTTAACAAAATTTGACTAGCTTTCCTTACTTCTTGAAAACGGCTTGCTCATGTAATGAGGCCAGCACTGTACAGCAGCACTGAGAAGCACCACCAGTATGAATTCCCTATAGGGTTGGGAGGTATACCGAATATTAAGGTATACCATCATGGAGCCATGCATAGGTATGGACTTTTACTATACCTTCATCAAAGATATATACAAATTCTAAAACTATATAATATAATGGACCTTAGAACCTTAGACCTTAGACCTTATATAACTCCATTTTAAGTTTTCAGAGGAACAATGTTTTCAAACATAATCATCTAAAAAGTGTTGTGTTCATTCATAGTTAAAGACATTAGAGATTGAGTACTTTCTCGTGATATATAACATTCACACTCCAAGTGATTTTGATTGAAATTACAACTCCAAATACATGGGCTGTCCCAAAAATGTAGTTATATTGTTCTTTGGTGCAAGGGTTCAATTATATAATCTAAATTGTTCCATGCAGCAATATTATAAAGATTTTGGATTTTGAAAAAGCACCATGACAATTGCATTACAAAAAAATGACATAAAAAAGATGTCAAATTACATTGTAATTTGCACCAGAAAAAAACAAATGCTGTCAAATATCATTATATTATCAAGAATAAGAAAAATATTGTAATGTCATATTTGCCCATATCACCCAGCCCTAATTCTCTGTAACACCATGTCACAATGCCTCTTCTCTTCTCTCTCTGCCAGACTGCCACATGGCTGCTGAAAGGCTGAAGAATCACACTCGGCACAAGGCATACTTGGAGGGTGTGTCCTTAAGCCAGTTGGAAAGGCTTCACATTGTACTGCGGGATCATATGCAGGGCCATAGCCTGGAGTACAGTCTTGCCTCATTCCATCTGGACCCTGAGGAAGACCTGAACAAACTGGATGATGAAGAGCTGGCTCGCAAGAAGGGCCAAATGGACAAGCTCTTTGAGCGTAACCGCAGGCACAAGGACGACCCTGACTTTGTTTATGATTTGGAAGTGGAATTTGCTGAGCCTGCTCAAGAAAAGGGCAGCTGGGATGAAGAGTCTGATGATGGGTTTTAAAGCATGATGCCACACTCTGTTGTGTAGCTCCTCACACTAATTTACTGGTTAGTTGGCACAAAGGGGGGGTGGTAACTCCCACATGTGACATCTGTACACAATTACAAAGACATTCTAAAGCACGATTTGAATCACTAGGGAACAATAAACTGATTTTCTATCGAATGCACAGTAACACACGCATCTTAAAGGATTGTTCTGTTTATTTTTGACTAAGACAATGTTTTTCTATGACCTGGTATCACACCAATAGATTCTGACAAAAATCGAATCAATTGGGCCACTATTGAGTAGGTAGTGTCTTGAGTTGACTGAGCTTTCCTGGCTCCACAACAGTCCCATCAGGACAACCATGAAAGTCATGAAGGTCCTAAAAAGCACCAAATAATGTCCTCTTTAACACAGACGCTCCACAGTCCAAACTAATAAAACAAATAATGAAACCGTAACATTAATAGTTATGTGTTTATTTGATATAAAATACTGAGATTTACAAAATACAAAGACTTTGGCTCCTTGACCTCTGGCGTACACTTACATTACACTTATACATGATTGATATTCACAGTTGAATATAGACAGGACAAGTAGATACTAAAGCCTATTTAAATAAATCATTTTAAGGAATCCTCACAAAGGAGTAAGAAATGTGATGAATATATCTTTGGAAAGAAATTCTGTCCACAAAATATTGTTTAATATATAAAATATATATTTTCATACGATTTGAAGTGAAATACAATGGCAAATCTTTTTATGTGATAAATTAAGCTCATAAAAACAAGTCTAGTATCAAACCTCGTCACGGGCAAATTTCATTAAAAGTGCTTCAACGCTTCCATATTAAACTGACAAGACACTGATTGACTGATCATTAGTACCACAATACATTCAAAAATGTCGCAAGATTTTTGCAAATCAATATAAAATGTATTACACCACCTGTAACCAGAGTGCTTGTAGGTCAAAACAGGACAGAGTGAATTTATATTTCTTTGCTTGTTTGGTTTCAGCTAATCAAAACACAAATTTTACACAGGTATCAATTGCAGTCATTTACGCAGTGCTTCCTTATGTCCCGAGGAGGTAGGTAACTGAAATTCAAACATACAATCCTTTAATCCTTTCGCCAACATGATTTTAGTAAGGATTTAGGGGTGTTACATTGAAAATTCTCAGCAGGTTTTTAATTTGTTTGAAAAATATAGTTAAAATCTATAAAATTGACATTTCAAGTATGTTAAAGCCCCAATGTGGGATTTTAAAAATGTATACAACTAGATTCTTTAAGGGTAGGACCTGCCAATGGAAAATAATCTCTTTGCAACTCTCAGATCCTACCGCAACTCAAAATACAATGACATTTCCCCCAATGTATATAAACAATTGTAAATAAAACATTTACAGCTTCAAAATACATTTAAACTTATGTTTAGCTGTAGCATATTGTCGGTCCTTGAATCAAGAGCTTTGTCAATCAAGCTGAGTGGAAACATGGTCTTCAATGTTAAAAAACAACAACAAAGCCACTAGTTGGATCACAATGGAGGAGCGAGAGGAGCAATACTCCACTTCTGGCTTGGGCCTTAAAATAAAAGCTTTGTTTAAACCCACCATTTCTATGGAGAGTTATTATAAAAAGGAAATATATATATATTACACTATTTAACTACGACAAAATACATACATTTTTAGAAAAGTATTCTTCAATAGGAAATCTCATTTCTTCTTCCTGTCTTGGGTGCATCGAGGACAAAACCTAAAAGAATTGACAAGAAAAATATCAAGATCCTATACGAGTGATAAAATATATCTATGCTGATTTTGCTTTCAATAACCAACATAAGTACAAAATCATGGATAGGGAGCGGCCACACTGATCCACAAAATGGAGATAAAACAGACAGAAGGTATTGCGGTCTGTTGGTTGGTTTTTAATTAGAACCTAGCTGCATTTGCAGAAACAACAGCTGTGCTACGGACAGTGACATATCAGTCAGTTACAAATGTGATCCTCCCTCAATGTCCATCAAAACGGAAACAAAACTGGCAGTCGGACTGATGAGTCCTGTCCAACAAACTGATACTCCTCATTGAAAGATAATTAAAACCGAATGTAGACAGACAGTCACAACGGATCAGTGTGGCCAGGCCCGTAATCTCATAAATCACTTTAGAGGACATTTACCATTTCCCTTTGGGCTTTGTAGCAAGATCAACACAAGCAAAGTGAAACCATTCAATTGGACACTGAAAATAGAGATTAAAAACAATTAATGTTATATCAGACTTCGAGATCCCAGATCTTTCAGCTGAAACAGCAGCACAGTTCAAAACAGGAATTTGTGTATTATGCTTTGTGAAGATGTGTAGAAATGAGATAATGAGATAAAAGTTCCATAAAAAAAAAAAAATCAATAAATGAAAACCTACATCAGGGTTATCACATCCTATCATCTCTCCATAGGACACCTGATGGCACAGGCAATACGTGGGCTCGTTGGGGTCAACAGGCATGTCCAAAACATCTGATGGCTGCATTGGAAGGAGAGCGTCACTCAACTCTGGGCTGGATATAGAACAGAAAACAAAAAGTGAGATCAACAGCAGCTTATAAAATGGTTGTGCAAGACGGAAGAAAGGGCAAAATGGAAAGAATAGAGTCCACACGACTAGAAAGAAAGCTCCCATTACCATGTAGTCAATTGATGTGTTGAGACCACACTGGCCTTTCTCAAGATTGTTACATCGTGATGATGTGACTATGTTGAGAAAGGCTTGATATATAATAACACACTTAGCCTGTAATTATAAGATGACCAACTCAGCACCGAAACGGTTTTGCTTTAAGCTTGAATAATTGAATAGTAAGGCATGATCAATGCAGGAATTTCGGATCCTGTACCTGTGTCAATAACTGAAAGAAAATAATCAATGTCTGGTTCATTTTCTTTGGCAGTTACATGAACGATATACATATCCTGAGAATATATGTTACTTCGGCTCGATCCTGATTGGAGAGTGTAAACACGATACAGTATAATTGGTTACCTCTGATACAGTTGTGTGCGGACTGTTCTAAATGAATGTGCTACCAAGGTTAGAGCATTGCCTTTCTACCATACACATACATAAAATAGTTGGCTTGAATAACTAGGCTTTCAAGTAGTCTTCAAAATGTTTATGTTAGTGACCAAGATTTCAACAACTGCAGTCTGAAACAAGTTACCTGTTTTTGATCTTTTTCTTCCGGGGAGAATCTTCATCAGAGCCTTTCCTGCCTCTCCCTCTGGATCCACGCTTTTCTCGCATCCCCCGGCCCTCACTCTCTAAGCAAAACATTTACAGATGTGAATGAAGTATAAACTTTTTGCCGTTTTCCAATTGAAAGCTTTTCAGCCAACTTACTTTTCAGACCTCTTCCATCCGGACTTTCATAGCCGCTCACTTCCAGTTTTTCCTTTAGCTCATTCTCAAACCGAGCCAGGTCTGCATCGAGCCTGCGGATATGTTTGTCCACCTAAGTATAGAGAATTCCATATATATAAAAAAAAAAAGGATCTTGAGACATTCAGATTCCATATAAACAAAGGCCTTGAGACATGCCTTTGTCCAAATAAGCAAAGCAACAGGGGAAAAACATTTTTTAAGTACAAAATGGAGGTAAGTTTGTCACCATGAGAGCAATTCACTCACCATTTCATAGGTCTGCATGGCAAGTTGGACTTTGTCATCACTGAATTCTTTACACTTGCTGTAAGCATTTTGGATCTTCTGCAGGTGTTCCACTCTCTGTTCTGAAGCCAAGTTCTTCACATTGGCTATGTACTCCTCAGCCAGCTTGTCAATCTCTCCTTTTTTCTCTGTACAATCGCAGGAAAATTACAATGTTGGAAAGTATTCTCAGCTACATAATTCTGCTGTGCATTATGAGGATTGCAGTGCTGAACACTGTCTATTTTGGTCTTTCATTACAATAAGGGCTAGCCCATTAGCCAAGTTCCTAAATATGGTGGATGTGACAATAGAATGGGCCAAGAAAGTTAGACTTAAACCTACATCTGTGTTCCATTTCAAGGTTGACAATTTAAAAAACAAACAACGGTTATCACCTTCAGTCCTATTGTCAAGGTCCCGCATCAATGTAAAGTTTCTCTGTAGCTCACATGGTAGATTCTCAATACCTTGATAGGAGAGGAGAACAATTAAGTGTAAGTGGACATTACTGGGTGTAGGGGGGAACAATTAATATCCCTAAACATCATTGTTTCCTGATTTTACATCAGTTAAAAAATTTACAGACTGATAAAGCTTGTAGGCCAATTGGTGTTACTGAAAAGATCAACTTCCCAGCTTTTGTTCACACGCTTATCGGATGAACACAACAGTCAGTCCAGCTCCTCAAAGTGACAATTTCCACATCCCCTTGTCTATTTTTCCTATTCTAATAGAATGGTTGCTTATGTAAATCCATGCCAAAATAGATTTTAGAGTGGTTTTGGAACCGTTAGGCCAGCAACATTTTTGGACATCCCTAAAGTCCTTTTTTTGGCCCCAAAAAGGTGCTTTAGAATTGACATAGGCTATCTTGCAATACCACTTTACAGGGGTTTTTGGGGTCAGGGATTCCAGTGGAGACATCATTTTGGGGATTTGAGTAGGGACGCACGACATATTGCGACCGTAACAGTATCAGAATATATCTGTAATTTTTGTTTATATATCGGCGAAACTGGGCAGATATAGGCCTATGTCGGCGTCAGTGAACATATTGGCTGACACTAGTTTTTATTGGTTTTTTTTTTAATCGGCACCGATGAGCAGAACTGAGCAGCTGTACACAACCGATGATCATTTCTGTCTAGCTGCACACTGTTTTTCCCCCCCACACGTTTTTTTGTACTTTAAGATGCACAACAGCATTTAAATAGACTGCAGAAACAGAAATAAAGCCAGATTGTTCTCATACTTTCAGTATGTAAAAATTTCGATTACAGTAGAAACGTTTTTATACAGACCACGCATATCAATGTAAGTAAATATAATTTATTATCGGTATAGGCCAAAATGTTCATATCGGTGCATACTGGAATATGAGGTCACGGTCGCATGTAAAGGTCAATCATTTTTGCTCTCCAGAATACATTACAGTTGCTTGTGTACCAAAAATGGCAATTGCTAAAAAAAAAAAAAAAAAGTTATACCAAGGGTCTTTTGGGGAGCCCTGAAACGCCCCACAGGTGTTCCAAAAATGAGGTAAAGAATTGTTAATTACAGGGGGATTGGATTTACATTTTTATTTTCTAATTCTAGCATATTTGGTAAAGCCTCATCTTTGGAAGTATGTTAATATATTACGTTACTTGTGTGACGCACGGAAATCAAATATCCCGCTCAGCGCAACTGGTGTACCAGGAAACGAGGTCACCAACAACTTGTTGCAAATGCATTAACAGTTAGCAAACAAAGCTAATATGGGCCTAGGCCCAGATTAACCCGAGTCTTAATTAACAATTTGATTAAAATTAGCAAACGTGAGAACTTGATGCCGACATATGGTAGCGTGAATAAATACGGGCTCTGCTCTAGACGCGTGTCTAAAGGAAACTGAAAGTGGTCGGTAATGTTAGCTAACGTTATATCACGTAGGTTACTTCGCGCTGTACTTCGAACAGTGATACCGAAATTGTTGTATATACTTAAACGGTGGCACCTTTTGTGAAATGCGCTGTGCTATTCTTAATTTTTCTGAAAACATTCCATAGACTTTACGAGCTTGCAAGGCGCAGCCGAACGTTCGCGTTGCATTCTGACTTTGCAGCATAGCGTTAGCTAACTTGGCTATCGGCGCCTGTCCAGGACGTGGTAAGTTAGCCGCTAACCAGCTAACGTTAGCGCCTTCTGCCAACAAGTAACGTTAACGTTGATGATCCTCGACAACGTTACACGCGTGTGACAAAATATCGATACAATTAACTACAAACTATGCAAGCTTTTCAAATGAACATTACTTGAGATCAGCAGTGTATTTGCTTAGTTAGCTAGATACTCACTGTCAAGGTAATGCTCCAAGTATATTGCAGTCGCCATTTCAGGCTATGTATGTAGCCAACTAGCTTGCTAATGCTTGCGTTATTTCCCAAGTTGGTAGTGCCAATAATTTAGTGCGTATGATCTGTAACCTGGAGTTGTCCGGTCAACAGAGATGTCCCACCAAGTTTGGCACACTCGCTAATGAAACCTCACTTCCAATGCTGAGAAATGATCGGAGAAGACAACATCGTCACGCCAACGATGGGCAGAATTGTGGGTACACCTGCGCACTACGTAGCCGCAATTCTGACTGGTCTCCCGCAAGGTAACATTAACAACTCCTAGGCCTATATAATAAATCTCTTAGACACTCCCGCGTTATATTGTAGACCTCTTTGGCTTCCAACTGACCGTGAAGATATCAAAGAGGTTTGCTTCTTCCTGGTCCCTGACGATGTTGTCTTTTCCAGCATTTTCTAATCCGTCCCAGTCAGCTGATACTAGTTACGTCATTCAAAACAAGCCCTCTCACCAAAGAAAAGGGTTGATCTTTTTTCACTCTTGGGCGAGCCGACGGCAGTGGTTCAGGAGCTCCGCAGTGCCCGCCCCCTCTCTGGTTCCGGAAGAATTTTCACTATAAACCATTTTACTGTTTAGTTATATAATTCTATGTTTGTAAACAATGATGATATTTTGGTTTAAAAGTCTCTGGTGACAGCCTCTGGGTGAAACCACGTGGCAACTCACCAAATTACATATTTTGACAACAATTACCTGAGACCAGCACCATCAAGCCTAATTGAATCAAAATCAAATCAAATCTGAACTTTGTGAATCGAAATCAAATTGGGTAATCAGTGCAGATACCCAGCCCTAATCTCAGAGAAGTCATAGTTTAGAGATCATACCCAGGTTTCCTACTCAGAATTCCACTTCGAGGGCCATTCCATTGCATTTTTCCAAGTAGGAACTCAGAATTCCTGACTTGTTTGGAATGTGCAGTTGTATTCCCAGTTCCCAGCTGTCATTAATGCAACTTATATGACTTTTTGCCAAGAGCCCTACAGCTGTCTGTGGGACACTATCCTCAGGGGACTCCCTAAAAGGCAGGGATCTAATGTACAGCACCTTAATCCTATAAGCCTAACCTCAATGGAGACCTCACGTCCCACCTTAGCCCCATTGGAGGCGGTACATGCCCGGTTTGTAGTGAATCCCCTATCCTCAAGCTGCTGGACTATACCAGATGTATATTTTTTTGTTTTTAGTATACCCATCGAATATTTTTCAAATCGGTCAACAACAAGAGTCCATTGAAATCAATATTGAGGGTAAACATAAACGCACAAGGGTGCTACTACACAAAGCCTCACAAAGACTCCTGTAATCAGCTCTCTGGCAACACTTTACAACATTCCAATGCCTGAGTGAACCTTGTATTGTAAAGGTAGAATCTGTAGGCAAAAGAACCCTGCTTGGTATTGCATTTTCAAATTTTTTGTTTTGGTGTGACGTGTGGGTTGGATTTGAGTGGGGATAGGGGAGGGGTTGCTATTGCTGGCCACACCTCAGGCTCTGCCAAGAGAGGTCTGGAGAAATTCACAGTGTAATAAGTTACTAAACTCCAACCCACACATCAGACCAAAACAAAATATGTAAACAAAGTGCAATACCAAGTGGGGCGCTTTTGCCGAGAGAGGTCACTGTTTGACGACGTTACAGATTATACCTTTATGTTCGCTGTTGCCCATTCAGCCACTGTCATCTTGTTATAAATCAGAAATGCCCATGTGAAATGCGTAGAAGTGAATAGGCGTAAATCTAGTGATCTATGCACAAAATTGATGTTTTCTAGCAAATGTCTTAGTTACAACAAGATTGTGTAAGCTCAGCACTGTTGTGTTTAGGTGAAGTATTTAGATTGTTTGCGATTTGGCCAAACAAGATGGCTGGTCTGGGCAGAACACACTTTCTTTCTCACTACACTACATGGCCAGTCTTTGGGGGAATAAGAGAATCCAAACCAGGACATTTTTTTCTTAATTTATTTACAAGTGAAATACAAATACTTGTGCTGATTTAAGAGACCAATCACAGCTGTAGAAGTCCAATTGGATGTGCCGCATTATCAGGTGCACATAACTGAGACGTTCCAGTGCTTCAATGAATGAGTGCGCACAGCTGTCAGACAGTAGTTCTAAAGTTGAAGGACATGCAACTCAATTCTAGTAAGGCGTCTATAGCCTAAGAAAAAAAAATCATAGAAGGTGTAGGCTACATAGCTAATGTTAACTGACTTTACCCAAATGGGAAGGCTTTGCCTGCTCGCGCGGGTGTAGGCATCTCTCTGAGTGACCTTATTTAAACATTTTTTTTATTGTATTCCATGTTATGTACTTTTTGTTATGCTTTAATTTTGTGGGTGGCCATGGGTCATTTCACACCCCTCCCCTATTATTTAAGTTTGGTCACGTGACCGGCCCTCGCCGTGAACACAAAGAAGGAACGCACCCAAAGTTTCGCCAAGAGTGGTCTCTCCTCTCTGGAGCCTGTCCTAGGTCCTGTTTACCTCTACTGACACCGGGACTGTAACGCTATTCAGAATATACGGTTAACCAGGTAAGTACCCTAATCACATCAAGGAGTTTATCGTACAATATGTACTCCTGGCTTGCATTTCAGTTGCGGTTTCATATTATTGAAACTGACCATGTGAAACAGTGCCAGATGCTAACGGGCCTAACCTTGCTTGGTACGATTTTAGCAGGTTGCCTCAGTAACAAGAACATAGAACTGATGGGACGGATAACTACATAACGTCAGTTCGTTTTTTTAGTTTTTTTTTTTTAATCGAGATCAGAGGTCGTAGTTCATGCAAGAGACAATCTTCTTGAATTATTCGATCAGACAGCGAAATGACTTGATTTTGCCGATCTTGATGCAGTTTATGATGGCCTCGCTGCTTATGAAGGAGAAATCTGAAGGGAAAACGCAATGGATTTGTGATTATACCAATAATAGGGCAGTCATGTTACTAATGCTGTGCTGTACAAATGTAGTAACTATCAATGCACTTACCGTTACTAATACTAGCAAGTGGCCTTAGCCCATACACACACAGTGCATCACGGATGTCTCACATATGGTTAGGCTGGTTGCTGTAACGTTGCAGCTTTTCTTACATTTGTGTTTTTGCAGGTTTTGCTCCTAAGATGTCCATTGTGAAAAGCGGTTGGCTCCACCGACAAAGTAAGTAAGCTTAGAGCAGTTTATGTAAACACCATATATGTTGGGACAGATCTAGGCCTTAGCAAACACATATCATTAGAACACCATGTACAATCATAAACATGGCCATATACCTCTTTTCACAGTGGCCATTTTGACATTTCATAGCAGGCTAATCACAGGTGTAACTAATAATGTTAATTATGGTTCCATGAGCCAGGGTCCAGGGTATGGCATACCTAAATGGAACCGAACCATAATTAATTAATTACAGCTGTGTTTACCCTGCTGTGACCCGTCAAAATGGCAGCTGTGAAAAGGGCCTATTATCGAGTTGTGGAGGAGCATGTATAAATTAGTATCAAAAATGATTGAATTTGGTTGTAACATAATTTCTATCGTAAGGTACCATATTGCGTCGGTGGAAGAGAAACTGGTTTGATTTGTGGGCTGATGGACGACTGGTGTTCTATGATGACCAGCAACGGCGAGACATGGAGGATGATATCCACATGAGGGTGGACTGCATTAACATCCGTGGTTCCACCACATGCCAAGGTGCTATTCATGATGTGATCCATTGCACAGTGTCTGCAATTCACATTTTGAAAACAGGACCTTCCTCCTCTGACTGTGATTGTACTACCCTTGTGCCTTTGTCTTGCCCTCTGTGTCCTTAGAGCTGAACCCACCAGAGGGGAAGAGTCGTGATGCCTTGCTCCAGATTGTATGCAGAGATGGACGGGTCATTAGCCTCTGTGCAGATAGTGCAGATGATGCCATGTAAGACAGCTCATGCTTAGATGGTTCAGTTGACACTGTGCCAGTTTGATTGTCCATGCAAGATTTTAGTCTCACTGTTTTGTGTCTTATCCTTGTTAAACTTATCTATGAAGTCTCATTTTTGTTAGAATTTTCATAGTAAAGTTGGCTATATGTTATTTAAT
Organism: Parasudis fraserbrunneri; assembly: GCA_900302295.1. Taxonomy (NCBI): domain Eukaryota; kingdom Metazoa; phylum Chordata; class Actinopteri; order Aulopiformes; family Chlorophthalmidae; genus Parasudis; species Parasudis fraserbrunneri. The sequence continues at coordinate 14,150 of OMKL01048215.1, forward strand.
TAGGCTACTTTGTTTCTTTCTGTTGTTTTTTTTTTAGGGCATGGACCATGGCTCTTCAAGATGCCAGAATTAATGCGGTGAGTTAAACCTGTTTCATGGTTCAGTCTAAATGGTGTGGACGGGGCACGAGGTCTCTGTGAATGACAGGTCGTTTCATGCTTCTTGCGGTCAGAGCGGCTCCAAGAATGGAGTGCACATTCTGTCACCATAGCGATGCCAATCATTGCAACGCGGTCTGTGCGGCCCCCGTCCGCGTTGTTACCCAGTCGCCCAGGCTGCAATTGTGCAATATCACGCCGACCGCAAGAAGCATGAAACACGTTTTACTGTTCTGGATCTTTTCAATCACTTGGATTTTTCTGTGATCATTAGAATAAGAAGTTGAATTGAATATAATTTGTTAAATGAGTCATATGGACAAAAGCTTTTCACTTGTTCATTGCTAGGAGAGAACTTTCTTTCCTTCTTTTTTACAATACCTCTGATGTTCACTAATGAGACTGAACTGTCCAGTGATGACATCAGTATAGCACATTTCAAAGCTGAAAATCAGAAATAGTCTCCTTTATCCTAACGCTCCCTTACCTGATCTTTTGAGGATCATGCATAATGTTCAGCCTAGATAAGGTAGACTTTTTTGTTGTTAAAACTCATATAAAATAAAACTTGAAACTTTTTGTATTTTAGGTGGTCAGTCCTCCCCAGATGAGTTTTGCACAGGATGTGATTGCATCTGCCCCTCCCCCCTACTCAGAATATGCTGCCCCACCTCAGGTAAAGTATCCGGAGATAAACAATAATTTACTTTGAGAGTTAGTTAGGAGGAACGCTAGTTGCATTTCTAATAACCTGTTTCAGGTAGAGTTACAACAGTTAAAAGTCAAACATAAGAAGAAATGGTACAAATACACATTTTCTTCAGCTGTAACCTGTATTCATAGTATTCCATTGCAGACATCTTGGTAGGCAAACAACAGGTGATTGTAATCAAGTAGCAGGTGATTATCATTAAATGACAAATGTGGCCAGGAAATGTGGCATTGCGCCATACTGGTAGGCGTGACGTATCATGAGAGTACTGTCAATATGCTCCTCAGTACAGTATGTCAATACTTGATAATACAGGGTTATTATGGAGCACCACATAGTTGACTTTCACACCTATTAGTTCGTTTGCTCTGGTCTGAATCAGGGACCAATTTGTTACAATGTCGCAATCGCCTCGAGTTCGGTTTCTGTTCACACCTGCTGCATTTTCAAGTGGACGAAAATTTGCAAGCGGACCAAAATTTGTGATAAAAAGCCTTGCGCAAGGAAACTGCTCTCTAATTGGTACGGATTTTGATGCAGGAAAACTCCTGTTTTATTAATTGCATTGCGCACTTTAATGTACTCCTGACAATGTTTTTTTTGCCTTAATGCGGCACTGTGCAGCAGACCTCTCAAACCCCCTTTCCCTGAGCTGATTGCTAGTGAGTAGATTTTGTTGTTCTTGTGTGTTGTCTAAAGTTGTGAGCTTATATAGTCATCCGACCATATCTCCACTGCACCTCTTCAAGAGTCGTCGTCTGCTTGGATTCATCATGCTGCACGTTGTAGAAACTCGTAGAAACTAATGAAAGGCGCTCATCCTGTGCCCATAATGCACAGTGCAGCTGGCTACGGGACCTGGTCTACTAAAAAAAAAACGTGCACAACGCGACTGCAATTGGGTCGGCTCGAGGTCAGATCACGTTCTCACCACAAACTAACCTTACCAGAGTCAAGTTTGTAACCGGACCGAGACCACCTCTTCAACAGGTCTCGGTGCAGTTGTTTTGGTCCGCACCCAAGTTTGATCGCTGTGTTCACACCTGCCCAAACGAACCTCACCAAGAAGGTAAATGAACCAGAGTTCGGTTCAACCGAACTAAACCAGGCAGGTGTGAAAGCGCCCTTATTCCTGCTGTTGTATCTTTGTGTATTATTTCCATTAGGTTTATGCCCAGGGCCCGTATGGAGACTATGTTGCAGCTCCGCCACATGGTACACAGATTGTTTACTCAGCTGATGGGCAGCCCTATGCCGTTGCATATCCCTACCAGTACCAAGGTGAGGGCAACTGTGTTTATCGATCTGTGATAGTTTCAGAGATAATTGAATAGAGACATCAGGTGTCTCTAATTATAGGTATACCTGATGCAGTAATGAGTATTTAGCAAAAATACAAGAAGCGCTGCTTGTTCTGTTGCTGCACAGATGAAAAATGCGTGCACTGATATTCATATTGATAAGGAGCTTGTTTTCAGTGCTCTGACTTTGCATACTCATCGTTCCAGTATTTTTCAGCAAACAGCTCACTGGTAGGCTATGTTTTCATAGATCCTTCTTGTAGTCTGATAGATGACACAGATCTATTGCAAGAGATAGTGAACTGTCAATCCTGACAGAACCTGCATAGTCACTACAATTGAATATCAACAGAGTTTCATTATTTTCGGAAAACAGAAACAAAGGCTCGCAGTATGACAAATCAATGTGAATACATAATAAACATAATACCCCCCCCCCCAAAAAAAAACCCCACTATAACAAATCAACCAACAATATAAAGATATATTTATAATAGAATATTTTATATGAACTTTCAAAATTCTGAGGGTTGACAGTGAAATCTTTTTGTGCACCCTCATTTTATTTTAAAGTTGACTTAGAGGCACAAAAATAAAGTCACATTTTAAATCATGGTTATTTCTCTCATGCTTTAAGAGGTGAATGAGATGTCTGACTGTGCCAGCATAATTTCCACAGGATACGTTTTTGACAATTTCACCCCAAGTTTAGCAGTAATGAACTTGACATGTCAGTATGTTTTATATTTAGTGAAGTCTGAATTCAAAATGGCAAACTCTAATCCAAAAAGCTGTTTCCTGTTGTGTTTTGTAGGAGCATACCCGCCCCATGGCGTGAACCATGTAATTGTTCAAGAACGCAGGCGTGATGACGCAGGAGATGTGGCTATGGGCATGCTTGCTGGAGCTGCAACGGGATTGGCTCTTGGATCTCTCTTCTCTGTCTTCTAGCGTCTTCATAGGAGCTGTAACTCTACTGACACCCACCTAGCAGCACAACATATCACACTTTCAGCATTGTATCTTCTTCTCTGTACTATCCCGCAGACATGGAGTACAGTGCAAGTGTTGGTTGGGCTACTTCCACCTATGAGGCATGACTGTGATGTGCCAGTGATATATTCCTTTTGTGTCTTTACCAAAGGCTTCTATTATCTACTAATGCTGTTAGCACTTTCTAATAGGCCCTTTTTTGTGGCAGTCCCCCTCTCCCTTTGTTTTGTATGAATATGAATGTACTCGTGAAGAAACACAAAGTTATTTAAAATGAGGAAAGATGTTACATATTCCTTTCAGATCATGTGCATTTCAGGTACTCTTAGTAAACATCCAAAACACTTGTTCTTTTTCTTTTTTATGAGAAAGCAGAGTGGGGGTCATATCTTTTTGTTGCTATTTCTTTGTGCACATTGGTCCATTATTGTTGCTGTAATTTCCTCAGTGGAATTTGCATTTACTTTCTGCAGCTGCTTTTATTATTTCTGTCAACTTAACACTTCACTTTGCCTTTTGTTCTTTACCTCACATGTCCCACATGGTTGCTTGGCAATTTCAATAATGAATAAATATATTGTATTATAAGATATATTTGGAAGTGAAAAGGGACCTCACTCATCTTAACAGTCATACTTGCATGCTATATTTTCTTTTTACTGGCAGCTTTTCGAGTCATACCTTTTTCATTTTATTTCACTTGATTGATGTATGAATTGATTTTTGGAGTTTCAACTTGTGAGGAAATGTTATGTATAAAGACTGGCCAGCTTAATCAAGGTTAAGAAGCTATAGAAAGGCTAATGTTCTTTCAAGATACAATTCCATTTCAGTTGGCCTCAACTTGACTTCATTACACACTCCCATGTGACTTGAATGTTTATATGTTGCCACAATGTTTTTATTTATGATTATACGTAAGCCCTCTAAATAATGACCATTTTGTGTTCTCTGACATAGAAACAAAGTTACTTGTGCTGATATTTCTTGTCTGCATTAATGAACTTGACTGAAAAGATAGTCTGGTATCTTAGTTTAATTTCATGCACAGGCTTTCAATTTAAAATCTACTGTGCTAGTAGCAAAACATGCATTTCCTTTATCCATGGGGCTTATGAGTTGATGTTAAATGAAGTTACAACCTATAAATGTCTGCTTATATGCTATATGTACTAATCATAATATAAATGATCTCTGAATTTTAAGTTATGTTTGTTGATTAGCTAAGAGATGTATTTTAACTACTAAACGTATTCACATAAAGTGACGAGTCCTGTGTTTCCTCCAAACACCCTCACATTTATGTTAACGTGTAGTGTAGAATACAATAAGAGTCCAAAGTGATTGTTTTTCATGCTACTTTAAGCTATTTCAGCTTACAGTCGTTTTATTTGCATGCACCACAATATAAACTGGAAATCCCCAAAACCCTAAATGCAAGTACTGGTACTTTAAATGACCCCGAAGGCAGCACATATTTTCAGTATATTGATATAGTCCATAAATAAGAGAATCGCATTAAGCATCTAGACACTAAGGTTGATAATAGTATTCTCAAGAGGAATATTTGCATGTCTTTTGGAAATTAGAATCACAAACTGGATTTAATACATAAGAGATATAGGAGACAAAGCATGAACTATTTTAAAGGTAAAATGTGAGGGAGGGGGGGGGGGGGGCACTTCATA
>OMKL01048215.1:18961-38168 GCA_900302295.1 Parasudis fraserbrunneri
GGGGAGGCACTTCATATTAGTAATTTAAACTAGGTAAAATATGGGAGAACCAGTCTAAATGAGGCAAATAAGAACTATTGCACAACATTTTGCATTTCTCTTCAAGGTCAGTAATGCAACGCAAACCCAGTGGTCTTTCTTGAAGTGGTCAATAACCATGTAGTACAATTAAAATGTGTTCTCACAAAGAATATATATTTGAGTTCCCCTTATAGAGTGCTACCTAAACAACACACAACAAGCCTTCGTAAAAACCACTGGTAGACCAGTTTAGTCTCACTATGTCAATCCTTCATCTACAGTCAGCTGTTATTATGAGCAATTTGGTATTGGGGATATTGTAAAAGTTGCAAAATATAATCCCATGAGCCAAAACTCTGGTATCAAATACCGCTGGTATTAAATTAACCTCTACATGTGACAAAAATCTAGAATGGCCTATTTGAAGAGAAATTATGGGCCTTAGTTATTTAAAATTTTTAAATGTGTCATCTTACATTGACCTATCACACCATCCCCAGTAAACAGTTAATATGGATGGCTGGGATTAATACATTTCCATTGTAATACCCCATAGACAAAAATTCCATTCAAAAACATACCATAACAGGAACTGTTAGTGCAAGGTGAAAAGTAAAAGTAGAGGTATTTAGTGTTCGAAAGCAGTTAGATATATGTATAATATATACATCCACTAACACCATCACCATCTTTGTATAATAGCAAGAATATAAAATCTCACTGTTCCTTACAAAAGTGTAGGTTTTACAATCACTTTGGTTGACAAAAAGCAAATAACAGAGCAATAACATAACCCCCACAACTCAAAGTAGCACATTTGAGCCTGAGTGAATCCAGTAAAGGATAGTGATGATTTATGTTTGGCAGGGTTCCCAACAAACCATGTGACGGTTTCACCGCACCACCTTATGTATCGGCAGCATCACCTTGAAAAATGTCTAATCCCTCCAGTTCACTATTGATCACTTCAATAGGAAAATAATTTGTTGTCATAACAATGACCGCATCACCATGTCACAGAATCCCGGTGAGAACCCTGCCAAATTGGTGTGAGTAGAGTTTGATTATGATTAGCCTTCTTGACCAAAGTCCTCTGTAAATTTCTTCAGCTTCTCTAAGTCCTGCTCATTCACCGTTGGCTTGGTGTTGGACTGTGATCTCAGCATGTCAGCCTGCACACAGAAAGCACATTCACCTATAAATCTACCATGATAAAAAATCAATATTGACTGTAAGGTACATAAAAAAAAGGAAAAAGACATGCATGATTACCATTACAAATGTTAGTAGTATTTAATTTGCACACAGAGACCCTAGTGTCTCTCTTCTTACCATACAAACAACTGGTTCCAGAAGTTTCTCCCCAGTAACATCCATCCAGGTCATCTCGATGGCGTTGGGGTCACCCGGTGAACATGGAGTGAGGAGATCATCAACCACAACATCAGGATTGTTCCAAGTTGACCCTCGAACCTGAATGAATAGGAACAAATGAGGCCAAAAACGAGACATTATAGTTCCAAACTTCCTAGTCAAAAATCCTTGAGGAGCGGATTGTTGGGAGCCCTATAAGATTCACAGAGACGTCTGACGATCTGACTCCTGATTCATATTAAACAAAATATGACGAATTCCAGTTGGATTCTATTCTTGTTTGGATACCCTATTGTTAGAATGATATGATGAGGATGGGACGCAGCCCCAACCCAGCTCTAGGAGACAACGCTACTGCTGAAAGTGCATTTATCTCCCAGTGGTAAAGGGAATAGCCATTTTCTGACCCATCCCGGTCTTATCATCCTAGCCCCGATTCTTTGAATGAATAAAGGAAGGAAGCCTTATTGAAGGTTTGAAACAAGATTGCAACAATCATCATGACCTTTCACGTTACCTTTTTGAAGTGAGTGGCTGACTGAACCTTCCTGACGGGTTGCATGAGGGCGTCCCTGACAATAATGCTGATGTCAGCCCCGGAGTAGCCATCTGTCTTCTTGCCTAGTGTGACGAAGTCGGACTCGGTCAGTTCATTGGGGGTGGAGCCCAGATGAAGCTTGAACATGAAGGAGCGCGCGTGCTCCTCAGGCAGAGGAATGTAGATCCGCTTCTCAAACCTGAGACACGACGACACAAGACTTTTCTGACAGCTGGAGAAACGTGTCAAATTTTGGTCCTCTCTTTTGAGGGATTTAAGAGTGATCTTAACTGAAGCTATCAAGGGTAAGGTATATGAGGTAGGGGAGACTAACTTCAGTGTCCTCCTTTTTTTTTTTAATGTATGTAAAACTGTTTGTTTGCGCTTACCTTCTCCTGATAGCAGAGTCCAGTGTCCATGGTATATTTGTGGCTCCCAGCACCAGGATTCCATCATTGTCATTTCCAACACCTGAGAGGAGAATGACATGAATAACTTAACGGATGAAGTGATGATATTTCACTACAGGCATACTATAAGGGAAAGCAGGATCTTTGCCCAGGTATAACAGGACTCTCAGCAGCTTACTCACCCTGCATCTGCACAAGGAATTCTGTCTTGATTCTGCGTGCTGCTTCACTCTCATTCTCACTCCTGGAGCCACACAGAGAGTCGATCTCATCAATGAAAATGATAGATGGCTTGTGCTCCCTTGCTAAACTGAACAGGTTCTTCACCAACCTAGAGACAGAAAGTAAGAGGCAGGTGATGTGACAGCGAGCGATGCTGTAAAGAATGTATTTTTACATAACAGTTTGTGTGTGTAATCTCCTGGTGTCATCAAGTGTCAAATTTGGGCCTCACTTTTCACTTTCTCCCAACCACTTGGACACCAGGTCTGAAGAAGAGATGGAGAAGAAGGTGGAGTTGTTGGCTTCTGTTGCCACTGCCTTCGCCAAGTAAGACTTCCCCGTTCCTGGAGGGCCAAAGAGTAGGATCCCCCGCCAAGGAGTTCGCTTTCCTAGACAACACAGACAAACATACTTTAATATTATTCAGACATACACATGCTTTGTGCTGGTGCATTATTACCAGGAGTGTAATGATTCAATCCAACCATTCGAGTCCACTAATTTAGGCAAAAATTAAATGCTTCATAATCAATGCATTCTTACATTTTGACCATGGTTCAATTCAATTTAATAGTTCTTAACAAAGTAATATTTATACAAATGTGACAGACTTATTCAGTCAGCAATGACTGAATATATGCAATTAAAACTTTGCACTATGGTAGTAGTTAACAGCTTTTTGTTTAGAAAGAAATGTACATTTACATATATTGTTTATGGTTAATATCGGTTATCAATTTCACATATCGATGCAGTTGGATTTCAACAATCATATCGATGCATCATGATGTATTGTTCATTTTTTCCCCAACCTTCATTTACTTTGTTATAATTGACATTTGGCGTGACTTCATACCCGTGAAGAGGTGAGGGAATTTAATGGGCAAGATGACCGCTTCTTTTAAAGCTTCCTTTGCCCCCTCCAGTCCTGCTACATCATTCCACTTGATGTTTGGCTTCTCCATGACAATGGCACCTATCAGAGAAAGGAGATTGAAATGCATTTTGGATTATTTAATGATCATATTCATATACAGATGCTTAGTGACTGTGTTATTGTGCATGAGATTTGAATATTGGGTCTGCCTGTGTTTGATGTTCTGACAATTCACAATTCACAATTCACCTGATAGTTGATTTTGGAACTTCTTCTTCTCCGCGTCATCTCCTTCATCACTTTCAGTCCTGCAACGAAAACAAAAAAGCACACATCCTTCAGACATTTAGATGAAATGAACATATGAATAACAACTAAAATGGAGGACGTATTACGCAATCCTAATGCCCTCTCTCACCCTTTGTCATCAGACTCTTTGACGGGCTTGGCTGGAGGAGCCTTCTCCTTCTTCTTCAGAAATTCCTTCAGCTGTTCAGCTCTGTCCAGGTAGTCTGCACACTTGGCCCTGATACTCTGCTTCGCTTTATCTCCCTGAGCCTCATCTGAAACATGGGGACACATACAAGAGTCTGCCATGTCAAGTCAATTAAGCAACCTGTAGTCTGTTTTTGCTGTATAAATGAAAAGCAGGGGAACAGTGCCATGCAAGAAGAATTGAAGAGGAAAGGTTACAAGTTACTCACATGCTACAAGCACATGCTAATAAAAATTTTACTCACACTTAACAACATGAAGGAAATATTGCACTGAATGCTGATATAGTCGGAGGGCTTCTTCATAGTTTTTTGCTTTGTCCTCCTCTGCAGCTTTGCTTGCAAGATCTATAGCTTTCTACGACAGAATCAAAACAAGAGGGAGACACATCCTAATACAACAGAATGCAACAAGTTGTCATTTTTTCAAACTATAGATAGTCATTATGGCCACTTGTTTTAGAGGTAGAGTCTGTATTAAAAAAAAAAAAAAAAAAAACAGAGCCCCGCTTGTTATTGCACTTTATTTACATGTTTTGTTTTGGTGTGAGTGGGGATAGGGGAGGGGTTGCTATTGTCGGCCACACCTCAGGTTCTGTCAAAAGAGGTCTGAGGAAATCCACAGTACTTACTAAACTCCAACCGGTTTAATATAGTTCAATGACTCCAACCCACACATCAAACCAAAACATAAAATGTACACAAAGTGCAGTACCAAGCAGAGCTCTTTTGCCTAGAGGTCACTGTTTGATGACATTACAGATTCTACATTTAACTGTAACGTTACTGTATTCCCTTTGAACTCTCCTGTGCAAATTTAAATTTTCAAAACTTGAACGTGCTTTCGAGCTGTGAAGCTGATGAACCCCGGCTGTTTTACTGCCCAATTTTGCTGTTCATTATCATATGTTCTATTATCACGATCAATAGAAACCAAGGCTTTAACAGTCACATCTGACTGTCTAGCTTGTGGTGTCAGTTTTCTCTGCTTTTTTGTCACTCACCTGTAAATTACCACTGGCCATAGGTGTTGTTCGATGGTCAAATTTAGCCTCTCGTGACGTCCACTTCTCTCTTCTGAGTAATTCTACGTGTCTCCTAATCTGTCTTCTTCTAATTATTGTAAGGTTCGGACTAACAATGGTTCATTTTAGGAAACCCTGAACGGCAAACAAGTTTTTCAATTCCTAAAAATAGTTTTCTCTTCCGCATCAAGATGTTGATGCTACTTCCGTGGTCACGTGACAATGTTATTGTTCACGCGTGCAATCTCTGTGATCAACAGTTAGACCTCCTACACGTTGTTACCACTGGTTTGTTACACCATGTCGTATGTATTTCAGAGGGCACATATTTATAAGACATTTTGCAAATTCTATCAATATATATTAATATACATAGCCTAATATATTCCAGAAATCTAAACACACTTTAAGAATTATTAAACACATGAAGCTTCAATTAACCTACAAATGCAATGCAATCTCTCTTTCTCTCTCTACCCAGGTGTACAAGTATTATGAGAAGTTTCTTGGGCACACACTGACCTCTAGTGAATATGGATAATTACATGCATAATCTCACTGGTAATCCCTAATGCAGTGGTTAAACAAATGTAAAACAGTAATTTCTTCAATAACAAATGTACAATTTATTACATTTATTAAAAAGGCAAATCAATTTGTGCAAAATATTTAGAAATATTACAACACTCAGGGTAAAATATTTAAATAAAAATAAACCACGTAATACATAGAACCACAAAACAAAGGGAATTATTCACATGGCAAATTAACCCTTGTTACAAACAAAATGCATTTTGGCTGCACATTGAACTACTCTCTTTGTTTAGTCCATGTTTTCATCCAGTTAAATGTAGTTATGACAACTTCATTTCAGCTGCAATCAAAAGCAAGCACCATGTAAATCGTGTGGTTGAATATGTTTGGAATATTGTTATTGTTTTCTGCCCTCAGTGCATTTCTCCACAGTAAAACCATGGCCTAAAGCATCTGGGGTTATCATCAACTATGTCCATTTAAGATTTTTGGATGTAGAGCCCTAAGGATCCGATCACTCCTTGTAAGATCTGCAGGCAGTTCATTGTTCTGAAAGAAAAATGAATTAATAAACATAAATAAATACATGCAACAAAAAGTTAGTTGATACATAATTGAATGTCTTGATGTTTCTGCTAGAGTACCAGCTCATTATCTCCTTCTTAAAATCAAAGTGACCTACCTTGTTGGGTAGCATAGGGTCTGCATTTGCCCCAAGCAAAAGTGAAACTGTTTTATGACTCCCACCCATGACAGCAGCATGAAGGGCTGTGGAGCCATTCTGAGAGAGAGAGAGAGAGAGAGAGAGAGAGAAGTTACACATAAATAATAACAATAAAAACTGTCCTTTATCCAGTTTTAGAGTAGGCCTGCTATTCAAAATAGGTCAATAGTTATACAGTGTAGCATTCTCTACCTTGAGAAGGCCAAGGGAGGGAGAGAACTTGAGCAGTTCCTCGATGACACTGTTGTGTCCTTTGAAAGCTGCCTTGAATAATGCTGTTGATCCATCCTTCAAGGGGGTAGCATGAGAGGAAACATGGGATGACATAAGGCAATTAGACACCATAAAGTTATTTGTGTTGATTCCCTGTCTCTGCAGTTGAAATGTAATGTGCACTTTTGAAAGTTAGGGCTATGGTTAAAGGATTTTAAAATTGACCCAGTAAATAAAGACAGTGGCCTTTTGGTTTGATGTCATCAACTCTTACAGTGAGACAGAGATTAAGCCAATGCACTCTACTTATTGCACAGTGTTAGGCTGAGAGAGCTGCTATCTCTATGCACTTGGTCCAGTGTAAGCCTCTGACAAAGGCTTCTCAGAGAATAGCATACTTGTCTGTCAGCGTCCCGATCTGCACCACGTAGGAGCAGGACCTTCACTACTTCGCTGTGACCCATCTGGGCTGCCATCCACAGGGGGGCCGTGCCATCCTACAGCGAGATGGTAAAAGGAGGAAGAGCAAAAGAGGAAAAAGAGAGCATGGGCCAATCAAGTGAAGTGTCAGGGTGGTGAACACATGATGTTAAAAGATATGAATGAAAGATTAGAGAGAGAGAGAGTGTGTTTCCTCTATTGAGGTCACCTGTTGCCATCTTTACACAGCGGACCCTGCTAAAAATACAGTACAGTACAGAGTAGGGATAAATTGCACCATGGTCATTTTCAGCAGGGACAATGTAACCCTCCTTTTTGCCAGCTTGTCATATTTACTCAGACTTTGAAGCCGCATCAATGCCATCAATTTCTCAGTACAAGTGCTCTATGATAAGATTATTATCACATAATAACTTTATTATCCCTGAAGGGAAATTGCATAATTGTTGTCAACAATCAACATCAATTAATAGGATAGAAATATAGCAAAGATGAACAAAAATAAAGATAAAACATAGGAAGTAATAAACACAAGACATACCAAAGTTAAATACAACAGACTAAAACAAAAGTGGGAAAACAAATTAAATTTAGTGCAAACAAAATGTCTGATCACTTATGATCAATATACAGATTTCTACAAGAACAACTCACCTCCCTTGGTTGGTTAACTCTGGCTCCACATGACAGCAGTTGACGTATCACAGTCACATGACCCTCCTGGGCAGCCAGGAACAGAGGCGTGGCACCATCCTAAAACATTATATAAGAACGCATGGGTAAATAGTATCATACAGAGAAGCACAGTTATGAACTCACCTCTTCATATACACTACATGGTAGTCAAAATACTGTTTGGCTTGTGCTCAACAGAAGGTTATCTCGAAGGGAATTTTTTTTGAAAAACCAGTAGTGTGTCACTGATATTAGAATTGATATTGGCATTAACTGACTCAGAAAAAAACAAGGTGCTCTATGAGGTGCTCCGCATTTAAAAACAAAGACACACAGTGTCATAGATCCGAAGCATTCTCGCATAGATTGAAATGGTCTTACACAAAATGCCACGCATGTGAGCCGCCACTAGGGGCAGAGTGGCTAACCATAAGTGAGTGTGCGAGTTAGTGACATTGCCAGTCTGAGGTAGAAAACATTAAACATTAGCCTGCATAGTCGAGCCATTTTTGTCCACTGGCAAATTAAGCTGCATCCAAGGAGAGAGACCCTGGTCCTGCGAAAGGCCAATTATGCCTGAGTCAGCGGCCAGGCGTAACATGAGATGTGAGATGTCAGGCAGAAGGACACTGTGTATAAGTGGCCACCATGCTCATAGCTGCACCGACAGACAGAATTATGGAAGACCATAGAAAGGTAAAGGCAGCAAGAAGAGATTAGTAGTCTATGAGGATGTGGATGTAGAGCGGGCTCACGTCTAGCAGGTCATGGACATTGGCTCCATGCTTCAACAGAGTGTCTACCACCTTGGAGTGGCCGTACTGACAAGCGACGGTGAGAGCTGTGCCACCATCCTGTCAAAACATGTGAAAGCACACAAGGGAAAGAAGACACACTTTAGAAGCTGTATATAATCATTGTACATACTGGTCGCATTCACCAACATGATATAAAACCTTCCTGTTACACTTGTGTGAACTCCACACTGTAACCTCAGTGTTAATAGCACCTCTGTAAATAGCACAAGGACCATATCCAGATTATCTTTAGACTGATCTCTAAGATTACCTACCCAGGACTATATGATGTCTGGATATGAAACGGACCTACACCGGATTCTGTGTATTAACCTATTTTTTCTGTCTGCCCATAGTTTTCTCTGAGTCATGCAGTCTGAACTGAAGAGAAAACAGCATTCTCGTTCACGCCCACTATTTGAATTTCACATGCCACCGCCACCTACAACATACCTTTGTCTGGAATTCAGTAGAGGCACCAAACTCAAAGAGGAGCTTCACAGTGTCATTGTGCCCCTGCTGGGAAGCGAAGAACAGGGCAGTAGAACCTGTCTGGAGAAGATCACAACATGTTTGGCATTTCTGGGGGCAATTCCATCAAAACTCTTATTTCTCTCACATATTTTTTTTTTTCACAGTTTTTCTTTCTTTCTTTCTTTCTTTCTTTCTTTTTTTGTTTTTGTTTTTAATGTTTAATTTTTAATTATTTTTGTAATTTCAGATATACTTTATGCATTTTTGCTCCAAGCCCCTGTTAATTTTCTTAAGTGTACCCCTAAACTCCACAATTAAGCCATACCTCTCTCTGGTAGTTGATGTCTGCTCCCTGCATGATTAGCTCCCTCACACACTCATAGTGGCCACTGTACGAGGCCACCATCAAGGCTGTGGTTCCGTACTGGGAGAAAAAAAAAAAAGAAAAGGTAAACAATAAATAAAAGTCCCTTCTAGATCCCGTCGGATCCGTGGCAGGGACGGAACCATATGCTTATCTCACGATACGATTCAATACATAAGGTTCATGATTTTATACAACCATGATGGTACGCAGGAGTTTTCAAGCGAGTTTGACGTTGCATCAAGCATATTTATTGCATACAGGCTGGTGATTGTGCACTATGCTATACAAACTGTAATGGGCGATGGAGAGCTTGTAAAAGTGATCGGCTGGTCATCTAATTTGTGATTACTACTACGGAAGAATAAAAAATAGCTTTATTTGCGATATGTATTTCTGCCCATGATACGTATTGTCAAACTTTTGGATTGCAATATATTGAATTTCAATATATTTCCCCATCCCTAGTCCTTGGTTATAATTACTTTGTAAACTGTACAAAATTAGATAATGAGATGTCTTCTTATTTATCAGATTTCCCATGTCATTACATGGCACAAATACAAAATGTACATAGATGAAAGTAAAATAAAAGACCATGAAAATCTAATACTTTATAATAATGAGAAAGAGACATTATGTACACACACATGTACAGAATTGTACATGCACACACACACACACACACACACCCACACCCAAACACAGGTAAAAAAAGGTTGAAGCTCTCTTTCTCTCCTACCACAGGTGGGTTATGGTTAAAGCGTGCAGTTGAGCAGCCAGGACAATGTGGTCATGCAGTGTCCGTACACTGTCTCTGCAGTCTGCATCCACGCGACCGCTGTTGAGCAGCAGTTGAAGTAGGGCCAAGTTCCCCTTCCGAGCTGCCCAAAACACAGCATTAGCCAGGGGCGTTTCCTTCTGTAGTAAAAAAAATAAAATAAAAAAAATAAAAAAAAATACACACAGCACACACTGACCTGACACCAGTATCACAGTCATGGACATTCACAGCAGTGTAAACACAAACAACAGCTGAACCATAGCCTGACCCAGTAGTGTCATCTCAGAATTAAGGGTTTCAAATGTAGTAGGTTCCGTTGTTTAGGTGATTAATGGTGGCTCAGGGAAGATTATGTCTGAACAGGCCAATTAATCAATCAATCAATCAATCAATCAATCAATCAATGTATCTATCTATCTATCTATCTATCTATCTATCTATCTATCTATCTATCTATCTATCTATCTATCTATCTATCTATCACCTTCCTCTCTGCTGTACAAGCACACGCGTGAGCACACCCACACAGAAGCAAACACATACATGTACGCACACTACGATTTCAAAGTAATGAATAGGCCACTGTGGCCTATGAAATGCCAGAAGCCATATAATATGATATTTGACAGACACACACACGCGGGAGAACATGAGCGCACGGCGCACGACTAGTCACAGGCTCATCGAAGGTCATGTATTCAAGATTAGACCAATATCCTCTCTGAGATTGAAATATAGACCCACCTTGTTGTCATAGCAAACCCAAAAGATGATGGAAAGTAGTCTGCACTTTCAGAGGTAACAGTGTAGCCTACAGAAGGAGTGATCTTTTTTTTCTTATCCCTAAGCTTGCTTGCCGAGTGTGCAGGAAAAAGTAATCCAGTGATTTACCTTAAACGACATCCTGCAGACTTCATTCGTGACTCATTTTTCTTCTTCTGGTGTAGTCATTCATTAAAAATGGAGGTAATGTAGGCTTGGGCCACACTCAAATGATGACCGACACTCGCCTGTTTTGCCGCACAGTGTTTGGGTGTTGGCGCCGCCCGTCCGACATAATAACACACACAGTCAGCTGAGCTGTCTCTCTGCAGTGCTGCACTGGAATCGACACGGTCGCTGTTCGGCGCTGTTGCACCGTTTGGTCATGTGCGTCTATCGAGGGTTTAAAACCTTTTCTTTTCTTTTCCTTTTTTTAATTTTTTTATTTTTTAGGTTGGAACATTTCCGCGACCCCCCAACATTTCAAATACATAGGCTATAATGTGTGAGTCACATTACTGATTTTTACAGTATGACAAAAGCATCTCCTCCCCATTTTCATATCAGGGAACCCAACCAAAGGTAGGGAAAGCCTGGTCTAGATTGACCTGAATCCAGATGGGAAGTTGATGTCAGGGCACAGGTGTGTTGTGCTCAGTTTTAAACCTGTAATTAAAGTATTTGAGAAAAAGCAGTTTTTATAGGCTTAGTGTAAATAACCAGGGAGGAGCGAGGAAAACGTCTCATTTTGGTTGACTAATGTTCCCTCAAGTGTTGGCATAGCTGTTGAATTGGAGGCTCACAAAAGTACTGTGGGAACGTTCACTCCACACAAAGCTATAAAAGACAGGTTGATATCATGGCTGTATCACAGCACAGAGTTACTCTCACAGCATGTTGACAAAACAGCCTCACCTCCCCGAAGGTACGTATAGCCTTTTCATTCTTTCTCTCATTTTTAAAATCTGAAATATATTGTGTTACCACAATGACAAATGCAATAGGCCTACCATGTATGGCTTAAAGGGGAATACCACCCAATTTAAGAATTAATATATGCAGTTCCTGCGGTGTGGGACTGTGTTCAATAATTTTTTGTGGAGATGAACTACTCTTCCAAAGCCAGAATCCAGAAAATTAAGATATGAACCTGTGATGTTATCAATATGTAAAATCTAGAGTTGTTTCATCAGAGAATGAATTGGGAAAGATGATAAAAGTGAGAGCACCCTGTTGGATTTTCTGAGGATTAGCGTATATTTTCTGAATCAGAACTGATAACACAATTGAATGATGCTGATTTGGGTTTGAAAACTCAAACATTTTGAGAGTCCACAAAGTCAGTCTCTTATTCAATGTCTATGGGGCAACTTTAGATTTTACATATGATATATGACATCACAGGCTCATATAATAGTTTTCTGGTTTCTGGCTTTGGGAGAGTTGTACATCTTCACAAGTATTGACTGGACTTTCCTAGATCATAGGATGAAAATGAAATGAAAATATGAAATCTTTATATATATGGTACTCTGCTTTAAAGCCTTGATCCAGATTGTTTTGATCCAAGTATGGGGCGTATTACCATACATTCTTGAAGAATTTGATTTATAGATGGAAAATATGCACCAACTGTAAATCAGAATATACGTCTGGTTTACTTAAAATACTTTATCAACGTAAACAAACATATCACAGACCCAAAATACACCAAATACAATTTAAAATGGTGTTTGTTCAGTGTTTCTCTTTGTTGCAAGAGCTCAGTCAATCAACTAGAATGAAAATATGTCTCCATTCCTATTTTATATCTTCGGTGGTGGGGCTACCCATTTGTTTACATTCGGATTAGAGATCGGGCCTTTAAATTGTTTGAAAATGTGACACATGCTGTTCATCCTATCCTTCCAGTCCAGTGGTCCGGCTACATGGTGAGAGCAGTGTTCCTCTATTTTGTCCTGTGTGGACCACTGCACGTGTCATCAGATTCAGATGAGATGGTGTTGTCTGATTGGCAGATATGGAAGATCTCCCATAGTGTGTCCTATGATGAACAGGTTAGACATCAATCTCCAGTACAAGCACCAATAGAATGTGAGACATCCATGTGTACTTATATGTTTTTCTTCACTGGAGGCACACACATTCAGAATTACAACCACATTTTATTTTTGCATTTTTGCAGAATGACATCGGGGAAAAAAATTAAATAAAATTGGAAACACACTAAGTGCGATAAATGCAAAGGTACTTGTCTTGGTGACATCGAAGAGATGCAATAACTTGCATTTCACAGTACATTGTGACACACACAGTACATGTAGGCTACAAAAGGACCTTATAGAAAAGTGCAAGATATAGACTATGTATAACTAAACATATAACATTTGATCAAGACAGACTATATCTAACTTAACATATAACATTTAATCAAGACATAGACTATATATAACTTAAAGATCCTCTCCACTCAAATACATTCTTTTTCTATGGTTAACTCCTCTTGGAGGCATGACTTTGACTACAGATTGTTATTTGTGCAGAACTTGTCACCAGAGACCCTTTTTCACATTCTTCCCTCAGAGAGGGAGAGCTTCTCTGTACTTCCCTGAAATCTGAGTTGCATGTGTGATGTCACTAATAGGTCAAATCTATCATGGTCCAATGTGTGGTAACTTGACACCTTTAGCTTCAGCATACCATAATAAAGACATGTATGCTAGGTATATACTCCTGCCATCGCCCTTGACCAGAGGTACTGGCATTACAACTGGAGATGGTCCCCGGGCGCCGCACTGTGGCTGCCCACTGCTCCTTAGGATGGATCAAATGCAGAGAACACATTTCAGTTGCCTTGTGTAATTGACAAATAAAGTAATAAATAAAGTAATCTTTCTTTACACAGAAAACTGAACTGGTATTGACATATCTTGAAAGAATATAAGGTGTCGACTTGGAATTCCTTGTAAATATCAATGGGCGCTTGTTGCCAATTTGCATTCTTAATGAGGGTAAAGGTGTAGAGATGCTGCTAAGCCATTTTCAGTAGTTTATTGAACACTTTGGTGGAAAAAACATATTTATACAAATTTGTATTCAATATAGAATTTTTTAAGGGTTTAAAATACATCTGGAGGGGAATTTTAACATATAACATTCAATATTACTTTATGTACATTAATGTTCTAGCAGCATGGTATATAATGCTGTAACAGTTGTGGTCTGTTGTGTTCTTTTATGCAGCAGGATGACATTGAGAGGAGAACCATTTGGGAAAGCAACATGAGAGTGATTGAGGACAACAACATAAGGTTTTTGACAGGAACAAAGATGTTCACCATGGCCATGAATAAATATGGAGACTTGGTAATAATCAATTGCTCTCTTACTGTTTAATTAACTATAGTGTAAACAAACATGTTTGCTTTTTATGATTACAAGTGATTTAGCTGCATTGAGTAGCTTCTTGTAAGTCAGGTCTGGAGGTATATTTGCTCTGGCATGTACTGTTGTGCGCTGGTCAACATTTAATTGTTTTTGACAATCAACAGTTTAAGTGAATAAATACAACACAATAAATATATTGTGTATCTGTCCTCCCTATGTAGACTAGGCAAGAATACCAGACTTTGCAAGGGGCAAGGATAAATACCTATTTCGTGAGGAGAGGGAAGAATATATCAGCTCGAAGGCTGCGTCACAACGCCTTGAAGTCAGGGGTTGGGAACGTGGCTGTGGACTACAGGGCGATGGGGTACGTCACTGAGGTGAAAGATCAGGTGAGACATTTCTACGTTTCATTATATTTCAGGAAAACAAACATTCAGAATCAACACCAAGTTCCTTCAAATGTGTGTTTAAATTTAATTTGTCTAACGTGTGGATACCAAACATCCGCCAAATTGTGTTTGTTTTTTGTTTTTCTCGAAGGGCTATTGTGGTTCCTGTTGGGCCTTTAGCACTACGGGAGCCATTGAGGCACAACTGTTCAAGAGGACAGGTCAGCTAGTGTCTCTGAGTGAGCAAAACCTGATAGACTGTTCCAGATCTTATGGAACCTATGGTTGCAGTGGAGCCTGGATGGCCAATGCCTACGATTATGTGGTCAAGAAAGGGCTGCAGTCTACAAACACCTACCCATACACCTCAGTGGTAAGGCGCCTCCCAAAGGCTCCACCTCCATCAAAGTAACGACAACAATTAGTGTCAGCGCCCCAAAGTTCTGAATATGGCATTGAAGTACACCACCATATTTTTGTCTACAGGACACCCAACCTTGTTTCTATGACAGTAGCCTGTCAGTTGCCCACATCTCAGACTACAGGTTCATACCTAAGGGAGACGAGCAGGCCCTGGCCGATGCTGTGGCTACCATCGGCCCAATCACAGTTGCTGTAGATGCAGATCATTCAAGCTTCCTCTTCTACAGTTCAGGTTGGTTTTCAAACATCACACACTGCATGTACAATTAACATATTAACTGTGAAAAACATGTTGACTGTGAAAATAAAAAGTGAAAAAGTCGTCTTTCATAAAAAAATTTTCAACAGGAATATACGAAGAACCCAACTGTAACCCAAACAATCTAAGTCATGCAGTCTTATTGGTTGGCTATGGCTCTGAAGAAGGCCAAGACTACTGGATCATTAAAAACAGGTACATCAATCCTATCAATAAAAGATGATACATGATTTAGTGCTCACAATAGTATTGTAGTTGTATATCATGTGGGTGGTTCCTTTTTCATATTGTTTTCTATGAATCTTCTCTTTTTGTATTTTTATTTCTCTTTAGCTGGGGTACCAGTTGGGGCGAGGGTGGCTATATGCGAATGATCCGGGATGGAAGCAACACCTGTGGCCTTGCGAGCTATGCCTTGTACCCTGTTCTATGAGTCTGATATATTTGACTCAATATTTACTGTATCTTTAGTTTCTATTGGGCGATCAGAAAGGAATGCAATTACTTTCACATATAGATCATGCCATTGAATGTTAAGAATGTCATAAGTACTTTTATTTGGTCTTTCATGCTGTATTTCCTCTTTTTTTGTTGTTGTAGTGAACTTGTGAATATTTTTTAGAAATTATTTTTGCAATCTTTTGCAGCTATGGCACATTTATTCTGAAGGAGCTATACATTAGGTCTGAGTAAAGGTAAACTTAACCATGTAACTACATATTGATTTGGCCTACTGTGGCCATGAATTTGATTTAAAAAAAAATCTTTTTTTCTTTTTTTTGACAAAAATGGAACATTTGCACTGAGATTATTTGTAGTGTAGATGTGGGTATTCATTTCCCTTGTAAGAAAAAAGGATCAGATTCACTCACCTGGATTTTGGAAAATCAGTTAGCTCTAAACTGAATTTTGTATATTTCTTGTTTTCATTGATTTTGAACAAAATGCCCACAATGGGTGATTTACCTAGCATTTATCATGAGATACTAGATCGATAAGTATAGCTTTCAAATTTAAGGCCAACACTTTGCCTTGTTCCCTGGCTCAAGACCTCCCATACTATACTATAGAGATTGTATGATCTTTTGCAATAAAAAAAAACAAAAAAAAACAATTAATGACCATGAAACATTCTTGGCATTGACAATTCTGCTTAAAACTATGGATAAAAAAAGTGTAAGTAAATAAATAAATAAATAAAATTAATAATAGCGATAAAAAGTTTTGCATGTATTTGTCACAGACACATGACTGTAGTCCAGTTTGCTTGATCTATGAACTACAGCCCCCACCAAAAAGGCTGTGCAATGGCAAAAATCAAGTAATAAAAAGGGAATATCTTAGTTAGGGCAACACTGACCTTTCAAAGCATTTTGGTGTTCATAGGTGCAGTACCTACTGAGCTCAGAAAACTTTGCATGTCTAACTAAGTAGACGATGATGATGAGCATGATGCCTTAGCTTTTGGGGAAAAGGTTCTTTACTTTTAAGATCACATACTTTTTTTTAAACTTTTTTTTAATTTCTCCTTTAAATTGATAGACAATTACCATTAGTACTTACATACATTATATGAAATAAATGCTACTGTACAGTTGACAGTATTGCCTGAGCCACATTTGCCTAATGTAAAATTTAAGGCATTTTGAATCAGGGGGCATAACTGCGGTCTATCCCTTATCGAAAAGCTTGACACAGAGCACAGAAAAAATGATATACCAGATATTTCACACCTTGCATTGGCTGATTGGCCAAATCTCATGATAATGCACTCTGAACTTAGCAATTCCTCATTACTAAAGCATCGGTTTGCTTCTCTTACATTCTGTTGGTACACGGCACCAGTCACAGCGATAAAAATGAACTCACAGCCTCTCAACACCCTTTTACACTGCTACATTTGTCAGAAAATGGATTTCACTTGAATGGTTCCATTTTGAAGACATAGTCAAAAGTCTATTTCTGACACATTTACAAACTGGTGATGCAGATAATATCTAAGCAATACAACACATTTGAGGTCATGCTATACCATGAATATATCACATGTATATCACAGTATAGCACTCCCTCTCCTGTATTATTAGCTGGATATTATTTGGATTGCATCACCATACATACATACATACATGTGTTAGAAATAGCCTAATTGGACTATGTATTCCAAATGAACTATGCAAGTGATATCCCCAAAACTGGTAGCTGATTGCTGACTTATAAGGGTATGTGGTCTAAAAAGTGAACATTTCCTACTTTCTATTTTCTACAAGATTTTCTAAGTATATATTTTGTCTACCAGTTTTCTTTTTTTTTTTTTCAAGAATCTTGAAGGTCTTAAGATCATAATGATTTTTCTTTTTTGTATTTTTTGTCTTTTTATTTGGTCATTTATTCTTTCCTAAATATACACAAGCACTGCACTTGATGGTATGATGAACATTCCATCATTACAGATGTTATTCTATAATTTTCAAGTGTTTCAAATTCAAATTCAAATTCAACTGTCCGATATGTCTATAATGAAACTGTGTGCGAAAGTGACACTGTGTCAGAGAAGATTGTCCTGGTTTCTCAGGACTTGCAAATCTGTGAAATTTATTTACACTGGGGGTATGGGTGGAGTGGGTCAGGGTGAAGGGGGTCTCTATATTATCATGCCTTGAGGCCTTGAAGAGTCTTAATCTGGGCTTGTTAATGTCAAATAGTCTGAGGCAAGAGGGGAGCAAACAGTTTGGTTGTTTTATAATGCCAGTGTAAATAAATATGAGATATGTTATTTCAGATTTCATGAATTAGCTATTATAGATTCCATTAAGCACAACATAAACTGTGTAATTTAAATGTTGTTAACCTACTGACTGCTCAGAGGAAAAATAAAATGTATAACTTCTACTTCCTTTTTTTTTGTCATTCATTGCACGTGCCATGCTTGTAACCTGTTCCCTGAGTTTCAGGCCTTTCACTTGGTTCACAGTTCACATGCTATCTATGCCATGTCCCACTCTGCTAAACACCAGGGCACGCCAGACGAACCACGCCTCGGTGATCTTTGAACCTCATCATGTGCACACACTCCTTACTAACACCTCGGACTTCTCTCTGCCCAGTTTGTTTTCCTGTATGTATGTCAGTGTATTGTTAAGCGCTAGAGATAAGGACACATACCTCTGTATGTAGGTGGAGTTCTCAGTTGTTTGACTCTCGTACCTTCCGCCACCGAGCACAGATGACCGTTAGAGCACCGAGCGGTCGATAATGCACAGCTATGTTGCTTGGCTTTTGGGTGTATGGGGGGCTTTTTGCCTCTGCTGTGCTTTGTTTTGCCCCAGCAGTACTGGAGAGAGATTACCACATAAACATGGCAACCAGAGAGGACGCGATGGACTTCACAGGGGGACTCCTAGCCTTAAAACGTACTGTTGGCCCCAGATGTCAGGCGTCATCACGCAGGTAATGCAGCTCTCCAAACTTACTTTGTTTGGTTTGCTCATCTTATTTACACTTTTGTCACAGTTTTTCTTTAATGAGCAGTTTATTCTGGATGTAATGATGGAAAACAACTTCATCTAGTGTTATTGCCTATTTCACTGAAAGACATTTCTACTCAGATTTAGACCTTTTGCCTGCAGAACTATGTACAATACTTGAAAGATATTGAAAAATGAAGATGTCCAGACAACAATGATCTGTGCTGCTATAGTTTAGACAAATTCTTCAGGATGTGTGCCTCAGTGTTTCTTATTGCTCTCTGCTCAGCTGTCAATTTTTACACATGCGACACCATGATTTACAATTTTGAAATTTTGCTGGTTTCTCCACCAGACACTGATGGATAGAAATAACCAATTAATATTAAAGAAAAGAAAAAAAGAAAAGAAAAAAGTATACCTTTAAGGCAGGTTGTTTCAAACCTATTTGTTTTCTGTGTCCATACAGAGGTGTGGCCCTGGATTCTACAGAGAGTGGGCTGGACCACAAAGGGGCCAGTGTGTGGCTTGTAGCTGTAATGGCCTGTCC
>OMKL01048240.1:0-10484 GCA_900302295.1 Parasudis fraserbrunneri
ATATGTTTGTCCTACCATAGCAAAGAGCCCTGTGAAGTATTGAGTCATTTGGCCCCGTGGTGGCATTATCCTCACAATCTATGTTATCAATATGGATCATTTTGAGCCAAACCGAATGACCCCCAGACCCTCAGAATTTTGTCACCCAGTAAAATGTTGCGGCGAAGTGGGGAGATTGTTAAAGATCCAGTTCAATTTTTTTTTTTTATTCAGTCATAAATTGCTTATTGTGGAATATTAATGTCATGAGTATTCATTTCTCAGGTTCAGATGTGTCACTTGATCTGTTATAACTGTTTTAGCGCACCCTCTCTGAGTACAGCCAACTCTCAGTAGGTTTGAGGGGGCGTGGCCTTCTGTTCATTGAAAGGAGACATCAAGTTAGCATCATAACACATGAAGCTCTCAAATGTAAACAGCTTCATGGGACCAGTGTGATGGGTTGCTATGGGAGATTAACATTGGCTAAACCCTCTCACACACACATGCCACCCATCTTGCATTCTAACAAACCATTTCAGTTGTTAGTGTCCGTATAGCTGTCTTGTGCCATCCACCATCACGATTGACTGGGGCTGGGAGACAGAGGGGGAAGCTGTAATTGTAATTTATAGACCAATAAATCAAGGTGTCAACACCCACGTGCGCACGCTCACATGCGCTCCTTGGGAAATAAAATCAACTCCTCCTCCTCCTCCTCCTCCTCCTCCTCTTCTGTGGAACTCAGTTGGGACCTGCTTCTCTCTCTGATGAGGACAGTTGTGTCGGTCTAGGCTGGCTGCGAAGAGTTCAGTATGTCTCTGGCTGAGCTGAAATGCACACAGGATGGATCAGTTTGAACACGCTCAGTATGAGTTTTAACACACATTCAACAGGTATATTGAAAACACAAATTCAATGAATGGGGATAGAGAACATCTGGTTTACTTTTCATTGTTTGTTTTTTTTACTCCTGTTTTTTGAATCATGTGACATTGACCGTGGCTAAAAACAATAAAATAAACACACACAAACAAAGCATGGCCCTCTGTGACTTTGTAGTTGCTCTTTCTGACAGGACAGACATTTAGACGCACAGTCGCTCCACACTCAAAGCTGGATTTTCTCACGTCAAAGCCCTGGTCCAGGCAGGCAGGCAGGCAGGCAGGCAGGCAGGCAGGCAGGCAGGCAGGCAGCCAGGCAGGCAGGCAGGTGGCTGATGTGAACTGGTGTCCTCCTTGGAGCACTGGACAATCATGAATCAAATTATAACATGGCAGGGACGCTCAAAATTCTGGATCAAACAGGAGAATATACAGTGGACGAAGAGGCCAAGAGAAAATATGCCACTCTTGTACGTTTAGATTTGACCGCTCCCCTGCAGCGAGTGTGGCTGCTTGGATTCTAATGTTATATCCATCTTTATTAGATAATGCTGGGCCTTGATTCCTAGTTCCAAAGGTGAAGGTTACTCTCTAAAGAGAAATCGGTTTAACCATTACATTAACGGATTACAGTTATTTCCTAAGTAATAATCAGATAATCAATTCAAGTTAATGTTCATTATTTTTTGTAATATCAGAAAAACAATAAATTAATTACTGTAGTCCATTACTCCCCAAACCTGGAAATAAATAAATTTTACAAGTCTGTTTTTGTTATTTTGCTTAAATTATAGCTCAATCACTTCTGCAATTACAGTGAAGTTAGACAGTAACAAAAATACAATATGTGGTAAATTATGGGTTGTTAGACAAACATTAAAACTGCAAAAAGAAATGGGTGACCTAATTTTGAAGGGGTGGGGTCTCCATTTTCAATTTGCATTTTCATTTTCATTTCTTCTCAAAGTGCAGCCAAATCCACCACTCTGACCAGTTATTATTTACTCAAGGTCAGGCAAATGAAAGGCTTATTGATTGCAACAACAGAGCCCCCACTGTCAAATGTTGATACCATTTGTTGTTAGTTACACTGCAATTATGGAAAGCGACAGCAGTAGTATAAAATGTTACCCACGCAATTATTCTGATTAACAATATCATCTTTCCAAGACAGCCCAGGCTACAAGAAAGCAAGCTTTGTTGTTTTCCCATGGCAACAGCGATTAAGTTAATGATGCTTGCTCCAGCAATCTAATCTGGCATGCAAGGCCTTTCAATGCTACTGTTGTGAACTATTGCCTATAGGTGTGACACACCCAAACAGGATCAATTGACACTGTGTGACCACAGCCTTGACATTAGTCTCTTTTCAGTCAGATAATAGAATGTCATGAACTTAACATCCATTTCATGGAGAGTTGTTTATTTTGGAGGTGTTTTTAAAAAAAATTATTTGAATGGTACCATGGTTTCATGGTTGCTGTGCCAATAGGTGTCCTGTCCGTGTACCAAAGTCCTGTCCTGTTTTGAGCGGAACAGCTCTTTAATGTGGCACCAGAAAGCACAAGAAAAGCTTGCCAATTCTCAGAACACCACCAACAATATGTTGGGTTGTTTATTTGCAGATTAATATTGTATATCCCCTGACAGGTATGTGCATCATATACTTTGACATCCCTTTCTCTGCCTTTTAGTGCTTGACATGGTACTTTTTCCATGACCCAATTTAGTTTTTGACCGAAAAGTTTTTTTTGTAGAGCAGTAGACAGTACAAGGAAGTACATCTATAATGCATTTTCTCCCTTTTCTGGCTTTTTATTTTCACTTGTCTGATCTACATTAAAGGGGTGTCTGCTGTCCGAGATGCCGAACCAAATAGACTTAAATGGCTTTGTACCAGTACTGTGTCCTATTTCAACTCTCCTTGTTAGTGCTAGACTCTGTTTTCTGCCGGAAAGGGTTGTTGTGAGAACAAAAGGAACAAAAGCTTGCGCTGTGGCTATTTGGTGTAACTACCACTCACCGAGATTGATTGCCACAATAGCCGTAGGATTAGAGGGCAGAATTGATGTCACATTTTCTAAACACTACCCCATGCTCCTAAGGTCACCTGACACCCATTGGCCCATAATTGGGGAAGAAAAAGAAACCGGTAATGAGACAGAAGGAAAGAGAGAGAGAGCACCTTCAGAACAAATCCAACACGATGTCCAGTCGGCTGCCTGTTAAAAGATTCTCTCACTTTTCCCACACCTCCCCTCTCTTTCATGCTCGCTATTAATTTCTCTCGCTCGCTCTCTGACTCACTTCTTCTGTGTTTCTCGTTACTCTCTCTCCCATTCTGTCTCTCTCTCACAGTCCTAATTGGCCTTCTCAGTCCGTGTCGATCTGCCCATTTGTCTCTCTGTCTTGTCTTTCTCTCCTGGCGTTTAATTATATCGATGATGTCATGTACGGAGAGTATGAATCACTCTGTTATCATAGTCCTGTTCTGCGGACATTCATAATGAAAAAGAATTATCGTTAGTTTTACCCACTTTGTTATGAGCGAGCTGAGTTGTTACAAGTAAAAAAAAAAGATTTCTGATCATAGATTCCTTTGACCAGATTGAACTCATGCTGTGTGGCATTTCTTCTTTGAAAAACAGCCACAGATTTACTGCATTAATCACGCACCAAATAAGAGGAATATCATCCTTCAACATCCTTCAAAGTGTATGTATATCCGGATCCAAAGTTCCCTCAGATCATTTTTTATTTATTTGACAGTGATATCATGAATCATTAACTATTTCTACTTCCTACTGCATACAGCAGTAAGTTCTGTGAGTGAACAGCATTCCACTTCTCATGATACTTTGGCTGTGAAATCACTTGATTTACAGCTTCATTGGAACATTGGAATCAACGTTACACCAAAATATCCGAAGTAGCAAAAAGATCAACATTATTTAAGTGGAAAGCTCCAAGTTCATAGCTGAGGATATAACTGAGAATTGCATGAAGCTTATACGGTAGTAGTAAAAACAGCAGTAGTAAAAACAAGGACATTATCCCCAAATTGTCAACACAGTTTTAAGTCCAAGATGTATTCCATTATCAGTTGACCGTTTGTAAAAAGTTCCACCTCCCTTAGTTACTGGATGAACTCCACTACTGTCCACTTCAGGGGATTACAGCAAGAAATACAAATAACATTGGCCTCCAGATGCAGGGATACTGTGTGTCAGTATTACAAGATCCCAATAGCACCAATATTAACCTGTTCAATTCCTTTATTTCATCTTCAGTTACTAATGTTCAAACGCTGCTTTCTGTTCCTGTTTTGATGGATTGAACGCCCCTTTTTCAGTGCGGTGTCAGAGCAACAGATGTCGAAGGAGTTGTGCCAAAAGTTGGATTGGCGGATCGATATGTCAGTCGTTGTTTCGCTAACAGACTCAGTGGTCCCTGGTGAAGAACACCAAACGTATGGAGTAGACACTGTCTAAGGTGTAGACGATGGAGTTGATGATGGTCATGAAGGTGACCACCACCAGTTTATCCCAGGGGCAAGGGTGGATGCAGTCGTTGGGTCTCCCGTTGTTCTGGAAGCTGTAGAACGGCCAGATCACCAGGGCTGTCAGGTACATAATCGCTGACAAAACGTTATAGACGGTCGCCACCTTGTTGAAGTCGACGGGGAAAAACGATAGCGCCCGACCGATGGTGAGGAGGATGATGATGAGGGCAAAGATGAAGCACAGGGAGTAGACGGCCACGCACCACTGGAGCCCCGGGGACCTGGTGAACTGCTCTGGGACCAGAGAGGTGAAGATGATGCAGGCCACGAAGGTCTCCAGGATCTTGAGAAGACCCGGAACTGTGGAGAGGAACCCGCTGATCTGTCCGCCGGGTCGAAGGCGGGTCAGGGCCACCTCACCGGTGTACGCCCCGAAGCAGAGAAAGGACACCAGGGTGGCGCCGATCTGGCGGTAGCAGGTCTTGCAGGAAAAGAAGGTGGGATAGATGATGGAGGCTGCCAGGCACATGAGGGTGGCCAGCATGGCGAAGGCAGCGGTGAAGTCATCCCAGGAGATGGGCACCTTGGCGCTGAGGCGGGTGAACTCCAAGATGAGGATGAGGAGGGTGAAGAAGCAGCAGAAGCACCAGGTGAACATGCACCAGGCCCAGTAAGTGGATGCTACGTGCCCCACAGATGCTACCAGGCCTAAGGACAGACAGGTGAGGATGGTGGCCACTACGCGTATGATGCCCACGGGCTGGGTGATTGACCGCACGTCCACATTCATCGTGAGCTCAATTGGATTAGTGTCCGACAAACTCAAGGGTGATCACACACTCTGACCTCAACGTCCCTTTCCTGGTCTGGCCCCTTCGTGTACTTTTTGGTCTCGGTGTCTTCGTTGTCTCTCTAAGTGTCTAAAGATTGATCCTCCCACTCCATGGTGTCCCGCAACTCTTCTGCCGCGTCATGCCCTTCAATCGACTGCGTCACCTTCTCTCCTCTCCTCTTCTCCCGCTTCCTCTCCTCCCCTCCCTGTGCATGCCCTCAACGCAGGTAGGACTTTTTCAGACCATGACACCGTGGATCGAGAGGAGACGAACAAGCTCGTTTTTTCTCTACAGATTCTATGAAAGGTCCCTCACCACGCCGACAAGAGCCTTACCAGGCGAGCCATGTAACTGAAACTCCTGCGTGATGGGCGTGTGTTCAGGCCGAGCATCCTGAGTGTTCCTCAGGGCTTATCAAGGCAGTTTATGGTCGCGGCTTTTGAAGTCGCTGATTGGACAACGATGACATCTTATCATGCTCACCTCCCACATGCGCTGGACTCTGGTCCTCGACATGAGCCCTTACCAGATGCTAATCTCCCTCCAATCCCAGGTCTCCTCCGAAGGAAAACCACACTTGTTACACCACTCCGTCCTCACGTTCAATCTGTCAGTGTTTCTGGGTTGGGGCGAAGAGAGAGGGAGAGTTGAGAGGAGGGCTGGCCGAGAAAGGAATTTATTGACGGGAAGGGTAACTCCACTGATAAGGGAGGTGAAGACAGATATTGATCATGCTAATGTGGTGAACACCGAGCAACCTTTGAAGTCGGTCTTGTAGATACAGCAGGCACATGAATAATCAGGCAATTTGAAGATTGAATTGATAGAGAGATAAAAGAGACTTCTGCAGTGTTTATAGAGTGCATATTTTAGTCCTCATTATCTAAATTTGCATTCTATAAACTAGGGTTAGAAAAATCACTTACACACAGCCAAAAGGAACATTTATTGTCTAACATATTTCTTTTTGCACATAGCTAAAGGAAATCAGTGGAAACCAAGTTCTCCTAATTAAGCCCATACCTAATGCCAAAAGTTTCTTTCTTTCTTTCTTTCTTTCTTTCTTTCTTTCTTTCTTTCTTTCTTTCTTTCTTTCTTTCTGTCTCTCTGTCCCTTCTTCTATGTCTTTGTGTGTGTGTGTGTGTGTGTGTGTGTGTGTGTGTGTGTGTGTGTGTGTGTGAGAGAGAGAGAGAGAGTCTGTCACTGTCTCTCACTCTCTTTGATATGTGGCCTCAGGACCATTGCAGGACCTAACTTAACTTAATTTCAACTTAATTTTTTGGCTTTGAAGAGGGAGCGATAAGTCTATGTAATAATAATGCTATCCTTATGTAACCCTAAACACAGTATGGGTATGGAAGACACTGATATCATTACGATAGGCAGATCAAAGCCTTTGTCCTGCTTTGTAGTTTGTTGTGTATAGCTACAGTCAACTCATAACTCAGGGGTTCTCAAACCTTTGTCAGTCCAAACCTTTTTATTGTATTTCTGTGGACATAAATAAACCACTTTAGCGGTAGAGATGATTTGGGATGAGTTGGACCGGAGAGTGAAGGAAAAGCAGCCAACAAGTGCTCAGCATATGCAGGAACTCCTTCAGGACTGTTGGGAGAAGCATCCCAGGGGGCTGTCTCATGAAGCTGGTTTGAGAGGATCTTAAGAGTGTGCAAAGCTGCCATCGAGCCAAACGGTGGCTACTTTGAACAATCTAAAGCATAAGATAGTTTGGATTTGTTTCACACTTTTTTGGTCACTGGGGGGGTGACCAAAGGAGGTCATTCCATTTGTGTTATTTCATAGTTTGATGTCTTAACTATTATTCTAAAATGTGGAAAATAGTAAAAAAAAAAAAAAAAATAAAAAAAACAATTATAAAGAAAGAAAGAGAGAAAGAAAAACGCTTCTATGAGTAGGTGTGTCCAAACTTTTGACTGGTACTGTATGTCAGACCTTATCAAATTATAATTTTTCAATATCCTAACAATGTGCCATTTGTATCCATTTTCAAAGTTTGGTTGTATAAGGGTGTGTGGTTTTAACTGTGGATACAGAGGCTTGGCTCCATATTATGTGAAAGAATGATGGCATGAATAATGTGTTGCCTTGCATCGCCTCGGGTAGGCTACAGCATATTAATTTGAAAGCCGTTTACTGTTTTCAATGCATTTCTATGTAGTATTAATGAGGTTGTCACGCGTAGAGGAAAAACGAAATAGATCACTCGCAGTAAAAATAGAGCTCAGCCGCGGGAAGCCGGGGCAGGGGCACGCTGCTACGCGTGGCTTCGTTACCGGTGGAGCTGCTTTCATTCATTGTAATGGAAGTATTCTCTAACTGCACTCCGTAAGTAGACGTATTGCTGTGAAAAATGTTTTTTTTTTATTGCTGAGACATTTAAAAATGCACTTTGCCCACCCGTGGCCAACCATTTACTTTCCCTTTCGGGCTGAGTGGGACAGAGCCTGGGGTCACTGCTCCTTGGGATATGCTTGTGTGCGAGCTCTGCATCTTTCTATTATTATTCCAATATTAAGATCACGATCAAGAACATGCGCCTCATCAACTGACGATCTGCTGTGTAGTTTTGTGCCTTTTATCCATCAAATATGTTTGAATATAGGCGAGTCCTACATTTATATTTTTTGCATTTTAATATTCACTAAGTAGGCTACCTATGCTTTATAGACACTGCCACACCACTGCCCCATATCCTATATCAAATGCCCATCCAAATTCAAATTCAAATCCTATTTGGGGCCCCCCAAGGGCTAGGGCCGGCCCTGGATGGAATGTACAGAGTACAGTTATCTCTGTTTACCCACAGTGTAAATGAATGAGGCCACACACATTCCAATCCGATAGGTAACAAACAGGACACGCCTTAGTTAACACTCCTCCAGAGGGGACTGCTGGCACCAGCTGTATGCTTTTGAATCACATACTGTGTGATCTCAAAATGCTTATCAAAAAGGTTGATACTGTTGGGCACTAACAATAGTATGCAAAACAATGGCGAGAGTTTATCTCCAGTTGATTTTATTGATATGCAATAGTACATCATACACCACAATAGCTGAGTATAAACATGGACTACATACAATTGATGTAGTTTATACTGTCGGTGAGCTGCAACTCTCGTTTCTGCCTTATACTGTACCGAAATGGGAGAAGTGGGGGAGGGGGGGCAGAGAGAAAGATAAATATATTAGGAGGGTGAGATACATCGGACTGATCAAGAACACACAGACCTTGGATTAAAACGCCATAACTACATATCACATGCAGCAGATCCTCAGAGAAAGCATGACACAGAGAAATAACCTCTATGCAAATTGAATCAGCAAGGAATCAGCCAGCGTTATGCAAAACATCAGCACACCAGTACATCCCCATGGATATATCACCGGGGTCATGACATCAACATCCAATACAAAGTACAAATACGTTGAACGACAATAGCACTAATAATACTTTCGTCATCCACGTAACATTCCCACAGTCAAGTTCAATGTGACGCCTTAACTTTGCTCCCAAGTAATATGTAACTCTAGAATCAGGAAAACCTGAAGCTTACGATGAGGTGATGAAGACCAGCTTCATAGAATAGAAGGTATCTACAACGTATGCAATGAGGTTGAGACCGGTCAAGACGGAGATCACCACTAGTTTATCCCACGCACAGTGTATAGTGGTCGAGCAGAGCCTCGGGTTATTCTGAAAGCTGTACAGCGGCCAGATAACCATAGCGGTGATGTACATGATCACAGACAGAACGTTGCAGCCTGTCAGAACTTTGCCAAAGGGTGCGGGGAGGCGCGCCACGAGACGGCCGATGGTGGCGACGATGAGCAGGAGGGAGAGGATGAAGCACACGGAGTAGACAGCCACGCACCACTGGAGCCCTGGGAATCTGGTGTAGTAGCCCCTCTCCAAGGAGGCGAAGATGATGCAAGCCACAAAGGCCTCCAGAGTCTTGAGGAGGCCCGGGACCGTGGACATGAAGCAGCTGACCTCGCCGGGTTTGGCGCGGGTGAGACCGACTTCCGTGGCGTAGAGGACGAGGGCCAAACAGGAAGTGATAGAGGCGCCAATCCCCTTGCTGCAGGAAGAGCAGGTGAAGTGGGTGGGGTAGATGACGGAGGCCGCCAGCACCTGGTTGAAACGCAGAGAGACGAGGTCAGGTGTGAAATAATCCCTGCTTTGACAGTGCTGCTCCAGACTCATGTCTTGGGATTAATGGATATTACGCAGATTATTGGGATTTTTCCCTGATTCGCAGGACTGACTGACTTTCTGTCTACCCCCAACAACTTTAGCTCTATTCATTGCCTCAGCAGAATGAATTTAAATGTTTTTTATTACTTCTTGGTATATGGTTTAAAACCGATTTATGGTATAAAAGCGTAAATCAACATTCATAGAAGTATTTCGTTCAAACAGACTACAATAAAATCACTCATCTATTTCGCCTGTAAATTTAATCTCAAGTCACTGATATACGGGACACTGATATATGGGAACTAGAGCTCCGCAATGCCCCCACCCTCTCTGGTTACAGGAAAATGTTCTCCGTGGCCGTAGCCTCTGGTGAAAATTTCAGCCACAAATACTATGCAATCATGGGTTTCCATGATCTAAGATCATCAAGCAGTAGCTTCATCATTGCTGTTTTAATCACAGATCAAAGAACATCTTGACTAACCCCATACTGTACATACATTTTTTTGTTACTTATTTAGCATGATTGTCCCCAGTGGGAGTGGAACCCCTAACCTCCCTGGCAGTGTTAGTGCCATGCTCCACACATTGAGCTACACAGTCTTTCCCAGTGTATCACCCCCCTCTCTATATTTGGAGTCAGCGACCGCTGAAAGCAAACGAGTTCTGCATGTCACTCACCTTGAGGGTGGCCAGCATGGAGAAGTGGCTGGTGAAGTCGTCCCAGGAGATGGGTATCTTGTCGTTGAGGTGGGTGAACTCCAGAAAGAGGATGATGAGGGTGATGGCGAAGCAAAAGCACCAGGTCCACATGCACCAGGTCCAGTAGTGGGAGGTACTGTGTCCCACCGACGCCACCAGGCTGAAGGAGATACAGGTGAAGACCACCTCCAGCATCCGCACAATGCCCACCGGCGCTACTAGTGTCCTGACGTCCAGGGTAACCATGGCGATATTAAGCTAGTGGTCACTTTTGTGTGTGGCTTTGTCCAATAATGTGATGTCACCTCAATCTTTCGGACAAAAGAAGCTTTTAACTTTGTTATTATAGTTTTAGTTCATCGA
>OMKL01048246.1:3385-14084 GCA_900302295.1 Parasudis fraserbrunneri
AAATCCCCCCCCCCCCACACACACACACACACACACACACACTAACAGGCAAAAGGAAGTATATGTGTAATATGCTAAATGTATCTGTAACACAGAAGATGTTGAGAAATTCTCTGATTTTTTAGGATTTTCTTCATTTCAAATTGCTGACTTAAATAAACGTAGAAATAATCAAAATGTTAATAAACTTGTGCCGCTGATGTCCTCATCCGCCACTTTTGTCCACTGTGAAGTCCCTGTGAGCATTGAGCTCACAATAGCCTATTCTACAACCGAGTTGAACTTCATTGATGTTCACAACAGCTAAAAGGGATTTCACATCTTCCTTTATTCCCCTTTCACTCATTTGAACTTGTGTGTGACTCACTTGTGGAGTAGGCTCCACGGAGGTCTGTAGTACAGCAGGCTGAGATGAGGCAGCAGAGATGGGGATGGTAGTGCCAGAGTGGTTCTATGAAACAGATAACGTACAACATTACATCTGACACATGTATACATCTGAAATAAAGATTTAGGCTACACATTTAAAAATACAAAACATACAAATGTCACCTTACTGTAAAAAAAACAAAAAACCCAAAAAACCCAACAACAACTCATGTCCACAGTTCCATTATAATAGTTCCAATGAAGAGGATGAGCAATGCTTCATCATCTTATTAAAATGTGACAACAGTAGGCAAATGTGAGGTGCTCACCATATCGCTGGCTGAAAAGGGGTTGAATTCCCCAACGTTTTCAACCGTTCCACCAGTAACTTGTGTGACTGAGGCATCCTGGATAAAGACAAGAGGCGTGCTCAGAAACATTCAATCTGTACTGATAGATTATCCCCCAAAAAACCTTTCTGTGGTGCTGCTCAGGGCACAGCAACCAGTGTCCCAGGTCACCAGATCCATCTTGTCTGGGAGGTGTAGGCTACAATGCCCACTGCTGTTCTACATGTCATGACATGGGGGAATTCGGGGCTTCTATATCAGACTTCCTCATGATACATAAACTATTGGTTGGGCATTATAGCTTGAAGGCTTGACAAAAAAAACGTTATTTCTTAAGGTAAAATTTGTTGAATATGAGCTAAATACAGAATACAATGTTGAGCTACACGTTATATGCTACCTTTGCCAGAAGCGATTATTACGGAAAATATACAATTATAATTCCGTCTTTTCCTTGGTGTTTTACCCTCTTTTGGATCCAACGTTAGCCATACAGCCCATTTGGCCTTTAGTGAGGTTACAAAATGCAGTGGACAATGAAGTGTTTTTATTATTTTCATTGGCATGTTTTCAGGTCTTTCTGGGCCTAGTCACCTGCGCAGGTAGGTCTAATTCAATCGCATCTTACACGTGTCATTTCGGGACAAATATAATTGGACAGCAGCCTGTCAATCTATCTACAGGGACGAGGAAACGAGGAAGTGCTGCGGCCTACCTACCTAGGCCCTACCCAGCAACCGACCAAACAGGTTTAGTTGCAGCATATCTCTTTACAGACTTTACAAGAACGACAAAGCTATTTTTCAAAAAGTCCGGTGCATGTAGATATGAATGAGTCTTACCTGAAAAGGGTTGACATCCACTGGGTCGACAAATGGATTGCTGTCAAATCCCGACATTTTGGGGATAGGCTACTTTATCTTCTTTGAGATAACCAAAACGACAGCTCTTGCCTCCTCACTTTCTTGCTCCTGTTGATAGCGCTAGAAATGAGCTCCTTTGCGCAAGCGTCATGGGATAGCTGGACTGCGTCATATGGGGGTAGTCTCGAGTAATTTATAATCAATTACCATTATTTTTTAGAAATACGGTCAAATTGGTTTCAAATGTATGGTGTTCTCGTGATTGACCAAATTCCATTCATCTATTAGGCAAGGGAGGATTATTACGCACAAAGTTAGAATTGTACAAGTGTGGACCATATGACTATGGTGTGGACAACTAACTTAAAGGTACTTGTCAAGGTTCAGCAGTTTTACCTCTATGTAGTGCATCTACATGTAAGCTAGCGACCACTGCTGTCCCTGTCGTCCGCTGTCAACACCACTACTCCTCCCAGGTTTCAGGCTCCTCATTCATTTCCATTCATTTTGAGGACTAAGTCTAAATATCATACTTCTGAATCATGAACAAACTTACGCTGTGCAGATTTCAATAAAACAGACAAGTCGGAGTCAAAAGTACAGTATGCGTTTGTTTTGGCATTTGATGCGTCTTTATAGATTTATTGCCCTTGAAAAATAAAAGCAGATCCGGTCAATTAGTTGTAGGTTTGAGTGTGCTGTGTATCTTTGCCTTGCATGGAATGTTAGGGGAGGGTTACCCACGATTACTCCCGTGTTGATGGAAGAAGGATTCTAAACATTCCGTGAACAGTTGGTCAAACAACACCTCAACTTAAGTAGGACAATTAGCTTAAAAAAGAAAAGAAAGGAACGTTGACACAAAAAATATATTGCACAGAATAATAATATTACTGTAAATGTTATACTTCAGAATTTAGACATGGTCCTCAAAAAATGGAAGTAAATGAGGAGCCGGGCATCTGGAAGGAATGGTGGTGTTGACAGCGGATGACAGGCACAACAGTGGTCGCTAGCTTACTTCTAGATGACTTTAGGGAAGACTTTTTGTTTCAAGAAATATGCATTAGGCCTATAGACACATAAGTTCAGGGTTTGATTAGCCAACATCACAGTGTACCCATAATGTATTTTAACTGCTTTTATTGCGAGTAGTAGGCCTACTTTAAATAACTGCTTTTTTTTTGGCAGTTGGAGTGGGCAGTCTGCTCCCCCCAGCTGTTTCAGTAAGAAGGCTGAGAGGGAGGTAAAATCAGGGGAGAGACAGGAGAGAGGGCTCCGGCGGAACTCGACCCCAGGCTTACAGGGGCATCTGTGGCCCCCGAGGTGGGGGTCCCAACCACCACACTACCGGTGGGCACTTAGCCTACTGTGCTTACATACAGTTTGGGGTTTCTTCTATTTTACCTGAGTATTTACATTTTACAGAACTTTACACTTTTACTCTTACTGTATTTCTGAATGGAGGTATCTTACTAGAGCTGCTACTCTATAAGGGTAGCCCATTTCTACTTTTAAGTAACTAAAGAAATTCTTCCATCATGGCTTGCAAGTATTCAATTTCAGTTAACCCATATCATACTTTCTTGCTCTTATAAAAGGGAAATTGCCCCAGTTCAATTCTCAGAGGGGTTTAATTTATGCAAACACATGAATTATTGGTTGAGCATCTCAGTCTTCTAAGCTCAGCACTCAAATTGGTTTTCAAGTGAGGAGCAAGGCCTCATGAATAAAAAGATGAAGATAAATTTAGCGTGACCGCACAACAGGAAAATGGCATGTCTCAACTCCTCCTTAAGAAGGAGAAAAGGTGAACGAACTAGTCTTCTTTTCCACACAGGATGCAAGAGATTCCCAAAGCAATGACAGACACTCTTGAGACTAAATTGTCAGTTGGAACGTATACAAACCAAACTTGATAAGGTTGGTGTAGCACAGCGGTCTGTCCCACCTATAAATGGCACAGTAACTAAAACCTTATACAAAGAAATTCAGATAAGCCTAGCTCAGCCCATAGGTGGGGCCCATTGCCGGCACAAAGATATTGTGTGGTGTGGCTGCAGATATTAGTCATACCAAATCATAATGGTGAGTGGAGAAAAAAAAATTGTTGTTTTGCAGTGAATTACTTTGAATCAATGTCAATAATCTGTCTTACATTGAAGTCGGCCCCATGTGAATAAAATAATTTCCACTTAATGTGGTAATATTGCCATTATCACTAAGCACTGAAATACAATTTACTGACATTATGAAAAACAACCATTTACAAGTGACAAACACATGAATAATGACAAAAAGACAAGACAATTTGATGTTCTTGATTGGTTGCTATTGAGCCAACACTGAAAGACGGGGAGTTGGGGATTAACAATAACAAGTTTCAGAGAGAGAAGAATGACATTTTGTCCACTATACATACTGTCCTGTACAATACAACTGTATGGCTGTGAAGCAGTGAATGCAGTGATTTTATACACATCCGACATTCTCTACAGAGCTGGGATCCCCCTTGGCTGGACTACACACCAGCTGACTTGGTCCCTTTGATGGCGGTATTTCCCTCCGAGGAGGAAAAAAGCAGCACAAACTTAAAACAAATGAAGTGGTTTTCTCACGCACACATACTGTACAGTCACGCATGGGCGCACGCACATGCACACGCACACACACAACCACCACACACACTTTGCAAAACTCAGCTGTTGCCCAATTCCATACATCCCTCTCCAAGATACTCAAGCAAAAGATAAATATTTGACTTCAACTACCCAGCAGTTACTGGTGTTCCGGCTTTGTACAGTATTTATACCTGTATAATATAGTTATATAGATTTATACTTTCCATGAAATTAAAATTTATTAAATAGGCTTAAGGGAAAAATACATTTGTAATAATAGAGCAACCACTGCTTATATAGATTGTTATGAACTGTAAACTTTTAAAGCAGCTAATGATTGAGAGCTCTTTAAAGTTCATGGAGACTGCACTGCCAATGGCTCAGTTGCCCGCTTGTTCAGTCTAGCACACAACTTCTGCTTTCAGCTCTGGAAAATTCAGCTCTGGAACATTCCCTGATGCAGAGTGGTCTTCTGCATATCCCAACATTCCCTTTTCTCTGTCCTCCTGCTTAACATGTCCTCCCGTGGCGCTGAGGTTGAGAGCTGTCGAGGCACTGTGAGAGCATGGGTGGCAGTTAAGGCCACAAGACATGAGCCCTTCTACTGGTTCCTGTCCCACTGCCAAACTCCTCCCCCTCTCCCGTCTCTGGAGGTGGAAACACTGTACATGGCACTTGGGGACGATTTTCTGCAGACTTCAACAAAGAAAGGCTATGGAGGAGTGCTTGAGTAGGGGCTATTGCCTGCTATCTTATACCTCCCTTAGAGGGCATGGATGTCTGCTAGGGAGCTGGATAGGGAGTGCTTTGGTGTCCCAGTGTCCTTCATACCATGAACTCGTTGCTGCCGTACAATACCAGCTGCTGGGGTATGTCTGGTGGATCCCTGCTGTGGCCACTGCCATCTCTGGGGTGCCTCACGGTTGAGTGCTTGGCCCCCCTCAGTTTCTGTTTGCCCTTCTCCGGATTGAAAGTGCCTCGGCTGGTAAACTGGGGCCTTTCCTCAAACCCCCCCTCATGCTCTGCTGTGGGGCTACAGTCTAGGCTGTCTAGGCTCCGAGGGGGCTGAGACAGATGCAGGGCCTGGGCCTGGGCCTGGGCCTGGGCCTGGGCCTGAGTGGGACTTGAGCTGGAGGAGGGAGACTTGGAGCGGAACCGAAAGCGGCGGGTGGTGGCGGAGGAGGAAGAGGAGGATGGATGGAAGTGGGACGAGGAGGAGAAGGAGGACATGGTGGAGCAGGAGTCCACAGAGTCCAGGGAGTCAGGCTGCCGTCTGACTGCACGCCGTCTGGGACTCTTCCCCTCGGACTTCCTGGGCCAGGCGGCGGCCAGCGCTGGGCCTCTCTCTGTGTGGGAATGCAATGAGGAATTAAGACATGACAATATCATGTTTTCCCCCCTTTTGGATTCTCTTCATTACATTTTAGCTATCTAGCAATCCACAATGTTATTCTAGAATAGGAACATTTGCCAAACAGGTTTACCGAATTTCCCCACGGGATAATAAAGTATTTCAACTCAATTCAATTCAATTCAATTCAATTCAATTACTGTGCTGGTTACTCCACATGATATAATTAT
Organism: Parasudis fraserbrunneri; assembly: GCA_900302295.1. Classification (NCBI taxonomy): domain Eukaryota; kingdom Metazoa; phylum Chordata; class Actinopteri; order Aulopiformes; family Chlorophthalmidae; genus Parasudis; species Parasudis fraserbrunneri. The sequence goes on from OMKL01048246.1 coordinate 9,170, forward strand.
ATGTATCATTACATACCAGAGAAGTCAGAGGTGGCTCCCTCAGAGTCAATGTTGAGATTCTCAGAGCTGTCAGCTGTACCGATAGACGCCTCCGACTCGAGGGTCTCATCATCTGATGCTCGTGGCTCCAGGGTCAGCATCTCAAAGGTCAACTCCTCTCTGAAGAGACAGCCATTAGATGGGTCAGGGGTCAACAAACCTTTTCACATCAAGGGCCCCCAAATAGATACACATTTGGTCTAGGACCCCATCTGAAGTGATCTTTGCTGTTAGATATTTATTACAGATCTACAATCGTCCATACTATAGGTAGGGAGAGTGAAAACTATTATCATAATCATCATTCTTATACATTCTTCTAACCTCTAATGAAATACAACTGAAATTCTTCATGTTGCTAGGGAGCTCCTGGGAGTACGCTAAGGACCCCACTTTGGAACCACAGATTTAGGTCAAACATTGAATACATGGACTAATACCCATGTTTAATTTTTGTGCATTTCCCCACATCAAGTATTTTAAAGCTGCACTATGGAAGATTGGCACCCTGTGGCCAGGAGAGGTAACTACACCTTGTTTAAACACGGCAGCTAAGAAAAAAAGGGCAACAAAAAAAGACCTTTCTTCAAGCAAGGTACATTTGTGTCGTTCACATTTTATGCTCTAGAAATGAGACCGTAGCTTTTTGCTGATTTCGCACCACTCGTCAGTCCCAACCAGAAGAGCTTATACGGGCGATTTCACCGTGTTTCATGCACCGCTGTTGGGAGGGTTTTCTCTTGTTCAGCACAATGATGATTTAGCCCGGCAAAAGAAGTTACATTTTCTCATGAAGAAGTTACTTAAGTGCAGGTTAAAGTGTAATGGAGGTCCTCACTTCTCTTTCTGCAGGCTTTCGATTTGCTCCGTCAGCACTCTTTCCTCCTGCTGCATGACGGCCTGCTGATGTTCCGACACCTCGGACTCCAGCCCCGCCCCCTCCTCGCCCCCACTCTCCTCCATCACTGCATCCGTCACCGACGGCAACCGCGGGCTGATCGGTGGCGAGGGTGTGTGGTAGCTTAACCTCCGTATATGACCTTTGCCCTGGGAAATAAATCACGAGAGATGGCAAGTTGTGAAGGACAGATGTTGGGCTGGTGGGGATATCATCAATCATGGTTCACGGGCTAATGGACCATGTTAGTGAAAATCAGGAAGTGGACAGTTTCAGTTGAAGGGATTTTGCCACAGATGTAATAATAAAAGGTTAGCTTGAAATACAAAAAAAAAGTATAGAGGTAGCCGCACACTCTTATTGAGACATAAAAAAAAACAATGTTTCAGCAGCTAAGCTGCCTTCAGCAGAGTTGATCTACCAGGACAAATGTTTGACTGAAGATAAATACACTGGTACACTGTGCAGGCAATCAGTGTCACCTGACCAATCACAGGAAAGGTAACAAGTGAACAATAGGTTCAATAGAGAGACCAAAACAATTATATAGTCTCAAAATTCCATTCCATGTACAACAAATAGTATCAAGTCTAATCATCAACCACACATTACAAAAACATAATCACATTAAATACAATATAAATATAGTACAAGAGAAGAAATGGTAGATAATAGAAAAAATAAGAACATATATCATGGAAATACTATTGGAGATCAGCATAGACTAATACAAACCATATGAATCCCAAGGTGATTGTACTCATCTAGCAGGCTGTCATTTAAAACTATGAGGGTTGTATTTATCCATTTATGTTGTATGTATTTGTACCCCGCAATTTCAAATGTAAAAAAAAAAAAACATTAAAATGAACTATACATCTTAACATTTGGAATCGTGGGACAAAATACAACCCTCAGCCTGCTAGATGAGTATAACCAATATGGGATTCAAGTGATTTGCATTTCAATCTAACATTTTTAAAAATGTTCTATTTTCTTTTAAATACGTCTGTGACAAAATCCCATTAAAAACTGAAACCCGCTCTGGGTCCACCGCCTGATTTCCCCCAACGCAGTCTATGCCAAGACAACAAGCATAGTGTTGACCATGTTTTATCAGTAAGCACTTGACTCATTTCAAATTAACTTTTCATTTACTGATACAAATGTAATATTTGCAGACTATAGACACCAGCAGCACACGAACATTCAAGCAGATCAAACTGTTGACGAGCACCACTTCCAGCAATCCTATTCCAGTTCATTTTGCACACACAAACTAACCACCAAAGGGCATGAAATACATGCTGTGCACTCAAACAAACAACAAAGAACCACACCAAAGGACCAATCAAACCTAGCAGATGAATACAGCAGAGCAATACACAACAGGTTACCTTTTTAGCTGCATTTGGCTGCATAGTCCAAAGTGAGAAGCAAAGAGAATGTAGGGGTCAAAAAAAGAATGTAATATTCTTAATATATCTTAAAATTTTTTGGTACTGTGCAAAAGTCTTAGGCCACTTGAGAATATTTGGTTTAAAGCTTCAGTATTTATCCAAGCAGTTGGTGTTTATTTGTTCAGAAAAACACTATATAACATTAGAATAAATACATTAAAAAGATTAATACAATAAAAAGGAGGGCTAGTAGAAGAACACAGGTTTGGTTCCCTAACAACTCCTCAAGGCACCCCAGCCATTCCATGTACAGTTTAATTCCATGTACACAGGTTTGTTAAATCCAACCACCAGCACACCTGGTTCAGCAAATCAACCTCATTAAGTTAAATCTGGTGTGCTGGTAGTGGAATTTAACAAATCCAGAACATGGAATTAAATTCTATATGGAATGGCTGGGGTGCCTCAAGGACGCGTTTGGGAACTAAAGCTGTGTTGTTCTAGCCCTCTCACAAGATATCAATAACTTTCTGGAAAACACACAAAATCCTTGTCTCTTTTTATTGTATTAATGTTGATGTATATTTATTCTAATGTTACATAATGTTTTTCCGAGCAAATAAACACTACTGCCCAGATAAATACTGTAGTTTTACACCTAATCTTCTAAGGTGGCCTAAGATATTTGGACAGTGCTGTATACCACAGTCAGTTAGGACCACGCATTGTGTCTAGATGATATATTCCATCGAGTGCCAAATGCACTTGTAACCAAGCATTTCCTCATTCCTAAAGAAATCATTCAGATTAATTTAGGCTACATTCTGTACATAACCAATCACAGTGATGTAAATGAACTCATAACATACTTTTGTCACTGCTATATTTTTCCATCCTACACCAGTAATATAGTGTTATTAATAAAACTGTTGTATAACAGCAATAATACCCAAGAGAAAATGCTACAATATACCATGATATTTTAGCATTATTGTGCTGCATGTATAATTGCTGAAGTACAGTACCCATGCCTGGATTACCGACCGAGCATACCGGGCAAATCCCCTGGGGGCCCCAGACCACAAAGGCCCCAGGGTTCTTGTGTATATTAATTGCATCATTTCACTAATTTCAATTGGAATATGTGCCCATGCAAGCATGATTTTAAATGAAGGGGCCCCAGCATACTTTTTAAAGTAAAGGGGCCCCAATTCTGTCAAGATATCCTATATCAAATGGCCCTAGAAATTAGTATTACAGAGCTGTTCAAAGTCAGTTGTAAACACAACTTTTTTCTCTCTCTCGATAGATCTTGTACGTATGGCTTGTTCTTACTAAAGAGTTGCTAATGTACATTTTTGTATCTTATATGAAAATCTTCACTCAGCAAGTTAAAATACTAGCAGAAAATCTCTCTCAGCTATCAACATAGCTGGTAGATATTTGATGGGAATTTCCCTCAACAAGATTTAATAAGTAGATAAGTCGTTCATGAGCTTTCTCATTTTATCCTTAGAACGTAATGAGGAAAATAAAATCACATTTTTCTCATTTTGATTTCTGGACTAAGCTGAGATCAAGGCAATGATCTCTCAGATGATCAGCTATCATCTACCAATACTTAAAAACCTTAAGGGGACATTGTTATGAATATGTAATAAAACAATCAATATCACGTGTTTGAGCCGAAAAACAGAAAAGCAGAGAACCATGAATTATGCTGGCAGTGTGAGAGGTGTGTGCGTTTCATGCTCCATTCAGCATTATCTAAAATCTAATTAGCAACAACTGCATGATTACATTATATCAATGTCTTGAACTTCCATCCACAATTACAGTATGCGGCCTGACAGAGAGGGAGAGACAGATGAAGACAGAGAAAGACAAACAGAGGCTAAGTGAAGTCATGACTCATGCTATGCGGATGGAGGAGACGGACGTAACATTAAAAGAGACAGCAAGACTGAATACGCAGCAGTCATTTCCACAACAAAATTACTACCGGATGACTGATATGAGGATGCAGTCCGGTGTGTGTATATACATACCGAGGCCACACTACGAGCTATGCTCATAAATCTAACAGCTATTAGTACAGGTTTCTGGGTAAAGGAAAAGAACAGGTTAAGGAGAGAGTCACAGGAATAGGACAGGAGGAAAAAAAGGTTAACAGAGAACAGGTAATCAGGGGCTACCAAAGTATTGAATGAGTGTTTTAAGATGGATAGGTTGGCTAGTTTTAGTGCTGATGTCACTCGAAGAAAGTGAAGAAATTTCAGAAACCTATTAATCTTATCAAAGTTCAGCCACATACTTTACACGTCCTTGTTTTAAACAATTACTTAGTGTCACCATTACTACATGTTGTTACAGTAAATGGAACAGCTTGCTTGCGATGTGAGGTGAAATGGGTTAAATTCCCTATTGATTTGCACTAGTATTGATAACAAATACTAACAGGAGACTTGTGCAAATGGTAAAATAAATAAGGCTTCCCCCTAAAATGACGTCATTAACCTTCCGATAGCCAGCCCACAATGCAAAACATGAATCGCGACATCCACCGATTTCGGGGGGG
>OMKL01048260.1:7204-31019 GCA_900302295.1 Parasudis fraserbrunneri
TGAGGGTGGGGCTGCGTGTGTCACTCACCAGGATGAGGGAGTTGGGTTTCCAGTAGGCTGGGGCGATCTGATCCGTCAGCCAGGAGGTGACAGCCTTGGTAGGCTTGACACTGAGCCCTGACACGGACTGGGCCACCAAGTTGACTCCATCCAGAAGACGCTGTGCTGCATTGCTATTGTCCTTCAGAAAGCCCTCCGACTGTAGAAAAGTGGAGATTCAATTCACTACACAAGTAGGGAAACAGTTGCCCTCAGTCACATGTTAAAGATAGATGAACGCAAATGGATGACAAGATTAAGACATCAAACGCTGGTACATAATATATGTTACAAGGGATGAACATATCGCCATGAAGCACTACAAGAATCAGTTCAACAGCATGAGAAGGCACATAATTAGAACATGTCTAGATGAGTAAGCATACAATGTATGCGATTAACTAAGCAAAATAATACAGACTAGTTTCATACCCCAGGCCATATATGCTGGATTTCAGTGCGGACCACCGTGTCCACAGGGTCCTGGTTCCCATACCAGTACTGACGACTCCGATAGATCACTCCACAGTTTGGACATTCAATCACATACCTTCACATACAGAAATACAGCGACTATAACACGATTTCTACACAGATAACTTAATAAATATAAATATAGTATCTTAAGTGTGATATTCGGGAAGACAGCTAGTTTAGTGGGACTGGAAATTCTGATTTCAGGTCAGAACACCAATGCTAAAATTAGAGCACATAAAAAGGTCCCGGTGACACAAGCCTCACACCTCACAACCCTAGGGGTCATTCCCCTGCTGCTACTCACCCAGACCAGGCATACTTGGCAAGGCCCAGCCATGGAGAGTCTGAGGAGGCCGAGGTCTTTGGAACTACCATCACCTCCTTCCCTGCTTCATAGCAAGCCTAGAGCGACAGGAGAGGACAGTGATTTAAACCTCAGAGTCTTCCGTCATGGAGCGGGGATTAAGGATGCACTGTTACCACTACTGGAAGCAAATATCGGGCTGAGAATTTCCCTCATTCTGAAATGCAATACCAAGAGCCATGTGTAATGTGTAAGAAATCAAAGCAACTCGATTTTCTGCATTTTTGACACCTAAAAGCATTTTCAATCTCCTTTAATGGGAAAATACGTATTATATCTCAATCATTTTCATCAAACTGCCCCAAACTAATGGTCCATGTCTACATTCTCAGTAAAAGTAATAGATCGGTACTCTTTATGGGCTGGTAGTTAAACTTTTAGGACTCATAATCGTCACAATTCGGTGGCGAAAAAGTGGCAGCGGTGCATTCCTAGAACGGTGTGATGACAGAAATGCTGGTGTCAACAGCGAAGAATGAAAACTGGATCACGTCATGGCCTCCGGGCCGGGGAAAACTAGGCCAAAGCGGTGAGCCACCAGACTTACCTTACAGGTGTAAATGCGATTGTCATACTGGATGGAGTAGCGACAGCGGTGCTTGGCCTCGTGGCACACTCCTTCCCCTACGTGGTTCATGCTGTTCTTGCAGCCTGAGCTGGAATAAGAGCAACAACATAGCGTGTTAATGTGAATCAGAAACACTTTCTTCACCAGATAAGAAGCAAGAGATGCAGCAACTTAACAGATCTCACAGTACATGCTGTCACTAGTAGGGGTGTTGATGATTCAATCCGACAAGGAGTCAGTTTGATTCCAATTACTTAGGCAGCCATTTGATGTATCATAAAATCTTGCAGCCCATTTACCATACATTTTGACCACAGTGCAATTCAATTAGATTAGACTGAGTTCAATACTTGCATTAGAAGTGTACTAGCCGTACAAATGTGATGTGACCGATTCAGTCGGCAATAACGGACATGGAATATGTGCAATTAAAACATCACATCATGCAGGGTATTAGTTTGCAGCGTTATGTCTATGGATTAATTAAATACATGAACACAAATTAATTCAGATGAATTTGCTGATCAATTTTACAGATCAATGAAGCTGCATTCCCACATTCATATTGACATAACACAATGCACTGGTTATTTTTCACAACCCTAACGAACACATATGATACAAGGACAGCAAGACCTCATCAGACAGTGCAAGACATAGGATAAACAATACACTATACATACAGTGCAACTCTACAAATAGGCTATATGTTCAGTACTATGTATATTTATATTTTAGCAGCATGGCATATAGTTTGGTTGTAGCCAGGCAAAGTAGTAGCAGTAATAATAGTAGTAGTGGTAGTAGTGAATTCCAGTGGTATGTTAGGGCAGCATACCATCAGGTAATTACAATGAACAGAGTGAGCACCAAGAGTGCAGTTGTGAGCGTTGTAGAGCATCGACATGGTTCCTGGGCCTATAATCAATGGAACCAGCAATGAGATGGAAGGAATGAGACGTAGCTAACTGAGCTGAATGATGAAAAACGAAAGAAATGTACTGACCCACAACTGAGGCAGAGGCTGGAACAGGTGAAGTATTCATCGGGGAAGAAACAGTTCTGGACAACAAGCTCATCTGCGATCTCTCCGTTGAAGCGCTCGCTCAGGGCCTGCATAGAGGAAAGGCACCATCAAGAAGTAATTAGATATACTGTGAAAACTTGAACGTCACAGTCAATCACAATAAAGAACACCAACTGAACCAGCGCTTCATACAGCATAGACATTAAAATACTTGAACCTGGGATACTACAAATTCAAACAACATGTTGAAATCAATGATTTCATTTTAAAAGGTATATCAATTGTTCTTCTTAAAACATTCTAAGACAGCCACAGTGCTTGTTCTCCGTAACACCCAGGCAGTTGGAAACAGGTTTGGAACCCAGCTGGTTGGTGAGCTATGTGCAGCCCCTACCTGCAGGGCTTTGAAGATGACCACAGGGGTTCGAGGGGAGCGGGTTGCGTTGTTATCCAGGAGCAGCTCCAGATTGTTCTGCAGGCCACCGAAGTCAGTAGGGGGACTGAGGGTCTGGGTGCCGCGGTACTGGACAGAGCTGAAGGCCTCTGGGAAACGCCCCAGCTTCCTGAAGCGATCTACTAGCAGCCGGTCTACTGACTCAGACGGCTTGTCTGCAACAGACATGCATGAAGGGTTAAATGACAGTGGTCCTGCAGCTCAGAGCACAGCACTGGCAGGGTCGGGGCTTTCATTCTCAAAAATGTATGAACTTGTGTAAGGCGATTTAGATAAAAGCGTCCACCAAATGGCATAGGTTGTGGGTTAAATGGCAGTGCCTACATTAAATGGATATTCTCCTTGTCTGGGATTATTGGCACATCTATGGCATAACAAATGAAATCAGATAGGGCCTATAGCATACACAAGTCTCAGACTTTTTTAAGTGTGCTTCAATATTGCTACTGGAAATATACTAAGAAATTGCCCAAACTGACCGGAAATACTCATGATGAAGGCACCACATAGAAATGTATCACTGCTGTTGATATCTATAAAATGATATCTATTACTATATATTAATTGATAATATCATATTGCTAGATATTATGATCATATTAAAGACTGATTAATAACAATAACATAATAATTATTATAATAATACTTATTGCTTTCATTCATAGAAAATATGAAACTCGAATTTGCACTATCAGCCAACATTTTTGCTGACAGTCCAAAAAGCAGTGTTTATGTTGTTTTTCGCAACATGCTGGAATGACGATAGCTACTCCCAGTGCTGTGGAACGTGTCAAAGCGCCATCGAGGCGAGGCACTTTAGGCTGACACTGGCTAAACCTGTAATTATTTGTTAGTTTAACCCTCAATTTACTTAAAAAGCATTCCCTTTTGCCTCAGCTGCTGAGGCTGACCAATATTCATAGTGACACAGCAGCAACATGATTTCCCCCCATTCCTATGGATGCATGCATGATGTAGATCTGCATTTTTGTCATTTGTGACGTGTGTCACATGATATCATGTCCTATTTTTATTTTTTTATTTGTATAATACCATAATGTCATGCCTTGGTCTTTCTTGCAAGTGTAAACTGTCATGTGCAATTTCCACCATTTTCCCCTTGTGCTGGTGCCAGTGTTTACGATCACTTTTAGGTACCTAATGATATGTTTATTTTCTCACATTATCTTGCGCTATCGTGGAAACAAATAAGGGGGAGCCAGTTCTCATTAAACACACCAGTGTATGTGCACTGCTAAGCACCCTGATGAAGGCAGTCAATGCATTGGTGTGTTTTCTAAAACTCTTGACACATGCATTAGCCAAATTAACACAGGCTTTTTAATTTCCTAGGAGAGAGTGCCATGGATTTTTGTGGATTTGACACTACGGAAACTGCCTCGCTTTCCAAAGAGTGCCTCTTGCCTCCACATATAGACAGGGCTTCCCAAAGTAGCGCCTGGGGGACAAATTCGGCCCTCCACAACATTATATCTGGCCCTTCAAAGGGTTCGTTCCAGAATGAGCATTACAATGTACACACTGGCATTAGACCTAAGACACTGTTATTAACTTGTTATATTTATTAAATGATCAATGTCCAGTCAAATGAGGGCCCCCACACATATTATTCAGAATACTAATACCATTGAGAATTAGTCCCTCTACACTCACCTGACCCCAGCAGCTTGGTGTGGACCGTCTCATGGAAGATGACCACCGCCGGGCCCAGGGTGGACAGGGGGACATCCAGGCCGCAGCGGGTCGTTGTCGCCTTCAGCTCCTTGGTGAAGTGCTTCAGGTAGGCGTCTGAGGCATCGCCAAGGAACTTGAAGAGGTCATCATGGAGACGATCGGTATGGGTGCGGTAGATGATGAGGTCGGATATGGCGAGCACCTTGAGCAACAGCCGGGTCCTCTGGCCCTGGTTGGAACTGTTTCCCAGCAGGCCCTCTGTATCAATGACCACCACACTGTGGATCGGGTCAAGCGCTGCCCACACCCCCACTGTGCAGGACTGTTGTGTGGGGGAGGTCTTGAACACCTCCCTGCCCATGAAGAACGTGTGATTCAGGGTGTGGGATTTGCCCTCTCCTGTGTTCCCAAAGATGGACACCACCTTCAGCAGTCGCTCAGGCTCACAATTCAACTTCTTCACAAAGGCAGCTTCATCTTTTATCTGAGAGACAATTAAGAGTTTATATATATGCATTTTTAGTTCTAAAATTAGCAACGTTTACAACCAAGGAATTCATTTTTAAATAGTACTGTTTTTGCATCACTCACTTGCATTTCCTCATTCTCATCGACCATGAGAAAACTGGAGACATTCTCCAATAGTTTTGCTGTCTGAGCTTTGGTCTCATCGACTGTTGGGACAGAGGGCTGGACAAAGGTTTGGACAGAGTTGACCGCAGCAGGTTTGGGTGGTAGAGGATAAGAGGTGAGCTGGTGTTTCTTTTTGCTACCTCCACTGTGGGTTCGTTTCTGACAGTCTTGGCACAGGTTAACTTTGCAGTTCTGGCAGCGGACTACTGACCTGTGCCGCTTGCAGTTTTCTGAGCCTCCATTACCTCTTTTGCAGTTGTCACAGTAAGGAACGTGGCCAGGCCCTATCTGGACCCTCTCGTGGTTCTTCAGGTGCTCCTGACTGTGGAGCTCGAGCTCACAGCGAATGCACTGCAAGCTTTTACACTCATCACACTCAAATGCAGCCTCCTCACAGCCACCACAGGCATAGCTCTCTTGACATATCAGACTAGTATTGACTCCCTTTTCTGAAGATGATGAGCCATGTCCACTCATCGTTTCTACCAAGGGAAACTTGAGCCCAGTGTAATGCTAACTGGAATAGCTTTGACTACAACGCCAACTATTTCCAATAGCAGTGAATGCAAATTGCACACCATACACGTGTGAAAATGTGTGCCTTTAGGATGCGCCTAATCGACAATCAAACGTATTCTGACAAACCTTTTAACAGTTGCATGGTATTAGTGCTCCTTCTGGCCTCTAAGCCTCAAGAGGTCATCGGGAATGATACAGTTTATTAATGCAATTTCAGTAGCAGCATGGATTTTAAACACTTATTGGCTGATGTTTTTTTTATTTTTATTTTTTTACTGCAAATACACAGTGCAAAGTGAGTGAGGCAATGAGGCGTAATCAGCCGTCTCCTAAAGCTAACCCAACCTGATTTTTCAGCAGTCTTTTGTCACTGATGATGAAAACAAAGTAGCAATTGCTGTACCGTTAGCTGCCAAAAGTCGTCAAACATAAATACTGTGTCAAAGTGTAATGTTAGCTATCTCGCAAAGATTTATACAGAAACAAGTGCAGATCGTAGCTACCACCAGCAAAACAATGAATTATCCCTGAAAGATGAATGTGCAAATGTTAGCTAACAACAACAGGCTAGCTAGCGAGCTGAGTCTCAGTGGCTAGCTACAAGCAAGCTCGATAGTTGAATTGGCATACTAGAATAAACACTCACAGCGAGTTTCGCTGGACAAAATCCAAAGAAAAAAATATTATTGGCAAGCCAGCGAGCCCCAGCAGTTCCTATTCGTCCAATCGAGATAACATTACCGAGCAGTTTGGCAACTCAGCTATACTCTGTATCAACAACAATAACAACAACGGCCACTTGCTGTCAAATGTTCGGACATCCGCGGTCCTCTATAACAAATAAAAGGCAGCACACGAAGAAAAATGGCACAAGTCCGTTTGAAGAGTCTTTAAAAAGTGTTATTGCATTAATATCCTTCCGAGCAGTGTCATTGTTTTGTTCACCAGCCCCCTCCCTGGCAGATTTCTCTAGCTACGTTATTTTGTTGCCAGACAGGTCAGATCAGCTGATCAGATTATTTTCAGTCACAGGGTCAGGGGAGGGTAAAATGAGTTCAAGGGAATTGTAGTTCTATATTTACTACAATTTAACGTGCTCTCATGGGACGTTTGGGTGTGAGCGAGGTAATCCAGGGTAAAAATACATATTAATGTATGAGTAAAGTAAGGATCCTTGTGTAAAGTGCACAGGCAGATCAGTTGACTTAATTTCCAGTTTGATACAGTTTATGATTGTTATTATAATAATTGATGAATTTGATAGAATAGGCCTTGCAAGATTCGTCTGGCTTGCGAGACTAATAGGCCTCCACATCAACTTTAAATGCAAAATTCTGCAAATTATTCCAGCATAACTGTTTATCAAAAAGCAGAAATAAGATCAGAAAATGTTAATGACCATGCCTATATTGTATTTACAGGCTAGCACAACACTTTAAAGGTAGAATCTGTAACATAGTCAAATAGCGACCTCTATGCAAAAGAGCCCCTCTTGGTATTGCACTTTGTTTACATTTTTTTGTTTTGGTTGATGTGTAGGTTGGAGCTGAGTGGGGATAGGGGAAGGGTTGCTATTGCTGGCCCCACCTCAGGCTCTGCCAAGAGAGGTCTGGAGAAATTCACAGTATAATAAGTTACCAAAACAAACAATTTAAACAAAGTGCAATACCAAGTGGGTAGACTGAGAATATGATTAATTTTTCTGGAGATGATTGTAGGCCAATAGCTGTTTTTGATGTGGGTTGGCATAATCCATACCCAGCACTCTCACCAGTTTGAGCTGTTACATCCAAATGAGTTGTATTTAAATGTAGGGCTTACAGCTCTGAATCAGAAAATGTACCCATATCCCAGTAAAATCATATGTAGAACTGTCATAGTTGTTCCATTATTCACCGTCTATGGACCTGCTGCAGGATTTGTCTCTTTGATTATATCATGGAGTCTTATCTCGCTGATATTCAGCTGAAAGGAGAGACTTGCTCATATTCATAAATCAAAAGTGAGCTGTATATTCTAGAAATAACATGATTTCTATTTTAGGGTGGATTTTCACTTTAATGATGTGTTGATCCCATTTGGGATCTTTGTTGAATGATTTTTGGAGCACTGAAAAGGTAATATTCTGTGACTTTCATTTTATTATAAGAAATGCTGTTAACTACTTTGCTGTTACAAAAGTATTTGGGAAAAGATTGATGATTTAAATGCCATTTGTCTTGCAAATTGGAACCTCAATGTGTTAGTAGGTGACCATTTGTCTCTTCTGAGAGCCCTGTGGAAGTAGTGTTCTTGTGGCATTTCCCTCCATTTTCTTGTGACTTTATTACCCAATATAGTATCATCAGACTGCATGTTAACTAAAAGCAATCAGCAAAATATCGAATCAAAGGGGAACATTTGTCAACTGGATTACATATTTGTTATGGCACATGGCAAAGTGTAGAGAGAATGACTACCCTAAAGTTTATGTAGCCTACTTTTCCTTTATTTGACAAAATTTATAAAAACAAGTTAAAACATGAAATCTACAAAGGAAAATATATTTCATTGTGTACCTTGCCATAGTACCCTACCAGGAACACTTCTTTTTGAATAAGGATTTTCAGGTTTTTCACAAGGCTCAAAGGGTGCAGTAAGAGGATGTGAGTGAGGGCGGTGCTGGCTTTGTCATAGTTGCGTCCAACAATTTAATGAAGAGTTTTTCATTTAGCATATTCCCAATTGCCTTAGTGCAAAATACAAACTCTCTACTGGTATTGAGGTAGGCCCTACACTTGAAGCTCCCTCTTAGTCGTGAAACTCCACAAAATGTCCTCTGCTGAGTATTCTTAGATGTCTTGTGTGAGATTAAATATAAGTTTCTTCCACCTGCCACTGGAAAAAGTCTTAAGGCGATCGAGTAGGTGGAGTTTTTTGGCTTTCTTGCCAGTCTTATGCTTAATTGCAGCATATACAGCACAGTCAAACACCTCTTTGAGGTTCCTCTGGGTCAGTGCTGAACACTCCACATAGTCCTGAGCTCTTATCTTCTCTGCCAGCTTCCAGGCCTTGGAGGACTCCACTGGTTTGATCCTCAACTGGTCCAAATGAATAAGGGTGTTTACACTGTGACGAAGGTCTGACTGAGTCCCAGCCAGAATAATGGGAGAGGTGAGGTTGAAGGCACGGATCTGTGGGATCCATTTGGAGGTGATGTTGTGGAAGGACACTGGGTTGACGACACTGAAGCAGAGGATGAAGACATCCACTTGGGCATACCACAGGGAGCGAAAATGATCAAACTCTTCCTGTCAAAGACAAAGTTGTGAGATTTGAGGAACAGGGAAAGGAATAGCCCAGGCCATTTACAAAAACATTCATATGTAAAGGTGGACATTTGAGCTACCTGTCCAGCCGTATCCATCAATTTGATTCGAACTGGAGTTCCATTCACATGTACCAGGCCTGTTAGATAATATAGCAAGTCAATAGGAGGGAAACGAGACATAATTTTGAGGCCTGTTAGGCCTATTTGTTTATCATCTATGAGTAACCTTATGCCCTGCAAGGACTGACTTACCAGAAAATACATCAAAAGCCGTTTGACGGTATTCATTTGGGTATCCATTGTTGATGTAACTTATAATCATGCTAGTCTTCCCCACGGCTCCATCCCCAACCAATATACACGTCAACGGTTCTTCTTGTCTATATGCGTCGTCTTGGATTCGCAAGGCCATTTCCGTCACTGCTGTGCATGTAGAAATTAAATAACCGGTAGACTATTCCATGCAGCGCACACCGTCGTTACAGTAGGCATCTAGTGCAGTGCAAAGTAGCTACAGTAGCCAGGGCCAGGCAACAGTCCTCTTGATAGGTACCGAAGGGGCCGCGGTTTTGACACTCTGATTCGAAAGAACAATAGCACCCAATCAGATGAGTGCTCTCAAACGCTTTATTTGTTTCCGTTTGCTGTAAATCGTTGTTGACACCCCCACCAAAATGCTTCGTCTATTCTTGATTCAATGACAATTCGATGCGTATCTATGAAAAATTAAGGTAGTTGATGGAGCATTGAAGGTAGTTTGTGTGTGTGTGTGTACATGTGTTGTATTTCTATGATTGTAACATTTTGGGAACTGAATTTGTTTGTGGGACTTAGGTAGGCAACATCTGTTAAACTATAAGCCTATGCTATTTTATTGCAAAGAGTTCTAAAGACTAGGCTTGTCCAGTACAGCTGGACCCAGCATAAAATCTTCTTTTGAGAGAGAAAAAACAACAACAAAACAAACCAGAAACCAGAAGAATCAAGCCTGTGGTGCCATGGGGTAGGTTGACCCTAGCGGGCAACAACGGTGGTTAGGCCAACTGAACAGTTTCAATACAGTGTTGTAGCATACTCAGCTAGGTCAGTAGGGGGAGGTGTTGCTCAAGGATAATCCTCCATCCATTGGCTTGTCCACTAGCTATTGCTCCATTCAGACCTTCCTGAGGCTTCCTCTCCCACATGAATGACACTGCTTAGTGGTCATTGTTACTCCGTCAACAGCTGGACTGTCTCTCTGCTCAGATGTCAGCTGCAGGTGCTGCAGATTCTCCATTCCAATGTTCTCCATTGCACTGCATGTGCCAAGTTCCATTTCAGGATGGATTCTTTTCCAGGGTGACTGGGTTCACTCATAGGCCCACATAGACGATGTGTCCATCAGAGCCTCAGAGTTTTGCAGTTGTTTAAGGGGTACCTTCATTTTCCCTATAACAAAAATGACAGTGTATTGATATTTTGTCAACTACATAACTTTAACTAATGAACATGCTTTGGAGAAATGCCTCCCTAGTAAAATATCGGTAATGCAAACGCTGTGACGGGGTCATGACATATGATTCAGGAGGGTGGGAAACATGTTTTGGGGGGAAATATAGCCTAAAATATGGCAGTGTTCCTTATCTATCTGAGCCTGCAGGAAATTCTGGGAGCATTGTATTGTAAGGTCTCTGCTTCCTGTTTGCCGTTGTCCCTCACTCTCTCATCCACTTCTCCCTTTCTCTCCCCCTTTTCCCCACCACCTGCAGTGTGAGTGATAGGGAGTTTATTCCTATTCCCCTTGGCAGAAAGACAACATCTGGGCCCCCTCTACATCATGCCACTAGCCCCTGTGCTGCAGTCCTGACAGCTGTGACACACCATGTTGTTCCGCCATCCAAGGTAACTGTCACACACAGGAAACAGCACTTTGATATCTCTATTTCCAGAGGGCTTTTGCTAAAAGCCTTTTTTTTATTTTTTTTATTTTATTTTTTACATTTCTAAGAGAGTTTGCCTTTGATATTAAAGGACAGGTTCACGTTTTCCGTGTTCACTTATTTAATCATTGTCTGGAATGATGTGGATACAGGCCATAATTTCAGTGATCGGTTTAGTATTGAGAAACTCAGCACTATGCTGCATTCCTCTCACCAGGCTCCAATCCAATCCAATGGGGCAAGTGTTTTAGCCTTCAAAAACCAAGACACATGTCCTTTTCCAAAATAGGAAGCTTACAGTATAATCAGATGTGTCTTCATATGTTCTAGTGAGGAAATGGTTGCAAACCGTACAACATATCAAACATTATAATGAGTTTCATAGGCCTTGTGCTGTCCAAGTTGCCCAGTTACATGCATAACTAGCCTATGAAATTCAACCTCTGCTACAATGGACGGTTTGCAACTATTTCCTCAGTAGAACATATTCCATTTGGAAAAGGACATGTATCATGGTTTTTGAAGGCTAAAACACTTGGCTCACTGGATTGTATTGGAGCCTGGTGAGAGGATGCAGCACAGTGCTTCTCAATACTAAAGTGATCAGTGAAATTATGACCTGTACTAGTCGACATCATGCTAGACATTGGGCCTCATGCATGAAATGTTCTTATGCACAAATTTGTTCTTACATACTATAGGAGTTTTTTAGCCCTCAATTTAGTCTTACAGACAGGAAGCAAAACCTTATGGCTATTTGTAACTCCTTGCCCCTGACATCTATTGTGTACCTCTTGTAACTGGCAATCACCCAGGCTTGCAAATACATGAATGTTACAAGAGGTACACAATAGATGTCAGGGGCAAGGAGTTACAAATAGCCATCAGTTCGGTAAAAAACAAAAAAGTGAAATGGTTCTTTACGTAAGAGACAAAATGACAAGCGGGCAGAGTAATGAAATAACAGATGATGGCAGTAGCCCTCACACATTTGCATCTTATATTTATCAGCAGAGGTCAGCAATGCACTTCTCTCTCAGCTTCATGCAGTGGCTTAACCACCATGGCTCAGCGTCCTGTTAGTCTATCTAGCATACATATGTCTGAGTAAACATGTTTTGTTCAGCGCGTTCCCACGCTCTCAGCAAAGGGCAACCATTAGTATTATTCAACTGCTTTGCATGACTAGACATGCAGAAACATATCCTGACACAGATTTGTGGAGGTAATCTGCTTAGTAAGGGTCTCTGAAATGTGTGCAGCTTAGGTCATCACCAGAGCCCCCAGTATAGGCACACTTAGAGCGTACAGTTGAGGAATACACAGAGTTCTCATTTCCAATGCTGGTACTCTTTAACGTTACAGGTACAGGTAATGCACTGTATCGATATACATTGTAGACACTGTATGATCAGTCGGGTCAAATACGTCCACCAGCCTCTCTTGAACCAATTCTCAATCCGTAAGAAGATAAACGCAGTAACTGACTCAATTTCCAGTCTGATACCAAATCTGACAACAATAGAGAAATCTGTCGGATAGGTGTTAAGGGATTATGCTCCCTCCTAAGCCGCAGATCAGCATGGCATAGATAGGGTAGAAAACAAGTGGCTGACGCAGTGATGAAGTGATAAACAAGCCATTTGCATAAGATTTCCTGCATAATGTACCTTTTAAGCAGAGATTCACCCCTCATGCCTGGGCTCTTAAATGGTGGGGATTACCCAAAGAGTTCTAGCATGGATGCTTCCATCACATGAGATCTAAGAGGACCCCCCCATAATGGAACGCTAAATGGGGGGGGGGGCCTCTCCCCTTTCCATAGGTGCAGATGAGGGGTGGAGCTGTACTGCACTGTACTCTATGGTAATGTACAGTATGCATTAAGTTGTGGATATGCTGTATGGCTGTATGTTTAAGACCAAACAACAGCTCTGACCATATCAACTGTGTGTGACCCCAACCGTATTACAGGCTATTGTCCCGTGATAGTAACCGTCTGTTACATGTAGTATTAGATAATCAATCAGTGCAGCATGGTCTGTTCCAGGCCTCTATAAGAGAGTCAGGCAGAGTTAGTCCATGATGGCCAGACCAGTGTATCCCACACAGTCTGATAGGAACAGGAAACAGCCCTTCCCCGGTCGGTCACCTTTCTCTCCAACACCTTTACGGCCTTATGGAACCAAGTGATTCATGGGAATTCAGACCTCTGTGGATCCCCACCGTTGCTCACATTCTTGACATGTTGCCAGTTATGGCAGAAGTGCAAAAACTACATCCGCGAATACAGCGCAATTGTGTGAATTATGGTGTATTGTCTCACTTACACAAGCAAAGCTTTTTTTCCCCCTTCCAATAATTAAATAATGAAATAAATAACCTGAATCAATTCAATAACCAAGGTTTTGTCATTTGTATCTAAACTACCTTATGGTTTGAGAGTATATACTACAGTAAGTAAGTTAAGTCGGACTGTCCCAGTTTTTAAGTAAAGCCCAAGTGTTATTTTTTTTGGTCTGGCCTCCTCAGCAAGCATACATCCCCATCAATTCAGTTACTCCTGCTCCATTAAACCCTGGCAGAGGTCCAGGAGCAGAGGGGCTAATCCGACTTTACCCTCCAGAGAGGCTGTGGGGGGTCTGTCCCCTGTTCCCAATGGGATGTACCCCTTGCTCCAAAACTGTCAAACAATTCTCCTTCCCCATAGATCTGCCTGTTGAATGGCCATGGCATGATATATGCAAATTGATGAATGGATGAGTAGTTAACCCTTTTTTTTAGTGCATAGTACTCCTTGGAACACAGAATTGTACAGTGTTGACTTAATCTGTAGCTGATGTATTGGCGTTTGTGTTCAGGGGTATTGGATTACTTGCTTACAGTAATACTGTGTGCTTCCAATTAAGGAATCAGAAAAGAGCAGCTCATTATAACGCAAGCATTCTACTGGAGAGTACAGTTGAAACCAGATCTTGATGGATACACTCAAACAATTTTCAGTATGTCTGGTCTGAGGTTTAGTGTTGATGGTGGTGTTGATGGGGGGCGGGGGGGTTGGCCTGAGGTATAACTCTAACACAACACAAGTCTGAGGGCTCGGTTCCCCCCTTTTGGGCACATTGCCTGGGCTGTAACATGACATCTCCAGTGCGTCTCTCCATGTGGACCTGGGGTCATGGGTCAGCAGGATCTGCTCAAACACTTTGGCACTAGCTGAAATGTCTGTCCATTGTCTATCAGTACCTTTCCAACCATCTAATGTGTACAAAAGCTTGTAATATATACTGTTGCAACATGACTGTAACTGTACCACTATGTCTTGCCAGGAAGTTCCTCTTAATTCTTCCCTCATGTGCAAAATTCTGATTAACCCACAGTTTCCCAATGGGAAGACAGCCATCATGCTGTCTTGCCTTCTTTCCTTGATGTAGCCAATACTCAGATTACCATCCCAATAGCCACTTTTAACATTTCTTAAAAATAATAATAATAATAATAATAATAATAATAACAAATTAAACTTGCACTATGGAACTTTTTTATGAAAAAATATTGCTTGTTTACTTTAGCAAGCTAAATCACAGAGTTGGGCCGAGTTGGGCTTAACAGGAGAAAACCCTCCCAAAGCAATGTATGAAACAGTGAAATTGGCCATATGAGCTCTTCTGGTCAGGCACAACCAGTGCTGTGAAATCCATAAAAGGCTACAGTCTAATTTCTAAAGCATAAAATTTGAGCACCACAAATATAACCCAAGTTCCTGTCTGTGCCCAAGTTACCTTGCTTGAAGACATTTTTTTTGTCACCATTTTCTCTTATCCGCCATTTTTAAGCATATTGCAGTTTCCTCTAATTGTGAGTGACAGGGTCCCAGTATTAGCTAGTTTGGGACTCTATCTGTGTTGGTGTTTGTATGTGGATGTGGGCTCTGTGCATAGTGGCACTTTCCCTATCAGCAGCACCGGCCCACAGGCGTTTGTTTTTGTTTTGTGTTATTGTATAATGGTGTCTCGTAATTCCATATGGGATGAGCTACTTATGTGGCATGACACAGTAATAAATATATCATTCATTCATTCATTCATTCACTTCCCTACCCAGATTTAACTGGACTGAATGGACAAAACTACCTCTCTACTACCTTTAGGCCACTGCTGCCCCAATTTACTAATTTTGGAGGACAATTTTTCTGTATGTATCAAACAGCAGTTGTGATACTCCCTCAGATGTCATCAAAGTCATGACAATTCCTGCTCACACAATGACAAATTCACAGGGGACCACATTTTTTTCCACGACATTAGTGCCTCAACATCAGATTTGTTTTGTCAACTGATGCATTACAGGGGGCTGATAACAATATCAGAGGGGCTCTCACACTTTGCCCTTTGAAGCATCTGTGTTCTCTCCTCATTCGGTTACCATTGGCTCCACATCAATCCTTCCAGCTGCATATGGCCTTTCAAAGCATGATTACAATCAATATAAACAGGAAAAATCTGCTCCAATTGGCCGATTGCTCTCAAAACTAGAAAACATGATGTTTTCAAAGGGATAAAGCACTCTAAACAAATACAAAGCATCACTCCCTGCCATAGCACATTTCGAGAAATATTTGACTATGACTGAATGTGAAATAAAGGGGGTGGTTTTCGGGTGACTTGAAGGTCATGTTGATGAGATTGCAGATTTATAGATCACTCAATTGCCGCTTGCCTGAATGGATCAAACTAGAGATTTATCATTAAATTCATTTAGATCTTTACATGTGCAATTAGAAGTTCCAAGGCCTGGGAATGGGCAAGAGATTAAAGCAGGCAAGTTAAATCTCATCAGCTGCACAACATTAAAAGGCTCTCTGTGGAGAATCAAGTGATTATTTCAAAGAAGAGTTCACAGATCATTGGGACATCTCAAAACCAGATTTGTATTAGCAGCATAATCCAACAGAATGTTTGACCTGTAAGGCAGAGATAGTGCCGGACCAAAGCTGCCCACTTTGAATGCTCTTATCACTAAGAACACAGATTGTTGATCCATAAAAAACAGGCAAATCTATATATTCCACACATAGCAGGAAGCTAAACTCTCACCCTCTGAAGTGAAAGACAGATTTCTTTATTACACATTTTAACAGGCTGCAGTTGTCACGGTGACCGAGATTCATTTAACTGTGATTGTCAGTTGTTTACGGTCAACCCACCTGTATAGTGAGCTGAGCTTTGTGCTTTAAAGTCATAAAGATGCTGTATTGTATCTTATTTCTACTTTCTCTATTTGCTGATTTTAACAATTCTATTTGACAAATAGAGAATACATTAGCTCATGTAAAACCTGTGAGTGAAACAACACACAGTCAGAATAGTACTGTAAGTATCCTTTCTTTTTCTTACACACTGGATGAAAAGGGCTAAATATTCAAGCACAGAGGCCCCATCACAATGGCTCAGCATCTACCTATCACAATGGCTCAGCATCGACCTCATTGTCTGCTGGAGGGCTTACGCAGAAATTCGGCGGAATGGCATTGAGATCTAAACTCTGAGTCTGTGGGAAAAACGGCTCCCTTTCCTGTTCTTTGAGAGAAAATGCTCGGCAGAAAAATGGCAGGAAACCTCCAGGGCCTTTTGATACTGGCTGAGTAAGTGAGTCAGAGTGCTAGCGTACATAAGTGTTTTTATTCCCCAGAAAGTCAGGGCCATCTTTATCATACCAATGATCTGTCACCTTTTAGGTGGACAAGAAAATCTCAGGAAAGTCAAACAGTAGTAATACACAAGTTATTTATTGCAAAACGAGTAAAGCAAGTCATGGTTATTTATTACATGAATGTTGTTCAACGGTCAACATGTGTTGGCTTTACTTTGCAGATGTCCCTGTCAGCTTTGGGAAGGGAGTCCTTTTTCAGTTCTTGTGCAGAGATAGAAATGCCCTCTGAAGGTATGACACCAACTTGCAGAATTATTTTTGTAGAGTGAAATGTCAAATATGCCAGACCACTAAGTGCAGTTCTTATATTTTGTAGCTTATATGTTGTAGCCTACTTGTTATGTCTGAAGTCATAGCTTAAATGTTGCACATAGGAAATGTTTATTTAGGCACTGCAGCTTCGTGAAAGTTCTTTAAATGATCTAGTCGGCAGTCCTGTATGTCTAGTTCACAGCATAGTAGTACTGTGTAGCAATGGCCTGTACAGAATTCTATAGTTTGAGCCTCCTTTATGCTTGCTTTGCCTGTCTCTTGGTGTCTGCTGTCCCCATATTAAGCTAGTCCCCACTGACTCAGTCAAGAGGGGGCGCTGTAGCCCCATCCCTCCTCCTTTATCATTTCCATTGCTCTGTGTCACTTTTCTACTTATCTAACCAGCTGTGGCCTGGTTGTTAGGGGCAAACTTTTTTTTCAGGTTTCTGTTGACAACCAACATTTGTGCACGGTTGTTGATAGAGCCAGATAATGTCACTCACTAAGTGAACAGACCATATGGTCCAGACATTTTAGCTGTGTTGCCACGCGGGCTTCGTGGTGTGAGCTGCTATGCAAACACAGAGCATTGTGTTTATCAATACACAGACCTCTCTCTCTCTCACTCTCTTTCCCTAGAGAGTTTGACTACTACACATTGATTTGATTCCCTCAGCACCTCTCCCCATGCCCCCCTCTCCCCTGTGAGTGCTAGTTAAGTTCCCCTAGAGATGATCTCACTAAGCTATTTTACCACAGGGCCCTCGGTGGAGGGCCTGTGCGGCTGTGGTGGGCCCCGAGTGTAAACGAGATTAAGGGAATGAAATTAAGAGCAGTGAAAGTGCCATTCCTGAGGGGGTGGGCCGGGCTAATGAAGCGGGAGGCAGCTCTCTGGCTGGGGGCCGCTAATCGGGTCAGCCCTGGTTCAGACCCCAGTCCTGGTCCAGACAGATTGGATTAGAAGATCCACTGTGTTTGTCTGTAGTGAGTCATGTTCTGTTTTGGATGTGGAGAGATGGAGCACACAGACAATGATGGATAGATAAAAAAATGGAATTTATGATTGTGAAATGATGGACAAGTTTGATCTGAGTGTTGTCTTTGTCGTAATCTATCTCTAGCCAGACACTTATGTAACACTTTTATTAGATACACTGGCTGTGTTATTGAGCGCATGGAGCCACACCCTTTTTAGCCACACCCGCCTGACTAATTTATTCCTAGAACCATTCTCTTGTCATTGTAACACAATCCATCCGTGGTTGTGTTTCATCCTCTATTTGGTTGAGTGGTAGAGGGTTGTGAGGTGGCTTGTGGTTCACTGCCATATCATTAGGCATTGTTTGTGTTAGATTAGTGTGCAGTCTTCCCTCTGCGGCATGGTGGCTTTTATGACCACACCGGCCTCATGTCTGAGCAGCAAGAGTCCAACGTGAGGTCACTGGATCCTCAGTGGACACAACTGACCTTGGGGGTGGGGGCCAATATGGGGGGGCTGGGACTCTGAAGTGGCCGCACTCCATTAGTGGCACAATCACTTTCTCCTCAACGCACTTCCAGAGTGACCTTCAGCCCTTCGCTGACCACAGCAAGGTCAAGGGTCAGGGTTCAGACAGGGTACACATTAGCATGCAGGTGGAGGACCAGCGAGGATAATTGGGAATACTGTTTTTGGGAACGTGTGCGCCCACTGTCCACTATTCTGATCTTTGATAAGCGGAACACAGATCCAGAGGACATGACCTCACTCTCCACTCCTTAGCATTGTGCATGTTCCACGTAATCAATGTGCATTCTGCTCACATATAACTAGACTATGGCTTTTTTTGGGGTAAAAATATGACATCAGGAAGGACAATAGAGCTGATAAATAGGCTTTTGGAATGGCACATATTGGATATGTGATATGCTTGGCACACAAGGGTTGTCATATTTTCAGATTATCTGTATTTGTTATGCTGATTGTTTCTCCCGTTTCCTTATAATGGTAGAATATTCTGGCTGACTTAACTCAGTATGAATTTGCATTATTTACCATTTAGTGTGCACAGAGCAAGGCACTTATGGTTAGGGGTGGGTGACATGGTCTGAATTTCATAACATGATATCATATTTAAAATTTTGGAGGGCAACGATATACAGAATATCACGGTATATTTGTTTTTCTTGTGTCGTACCATTTAAAAAAACTCTCAACAAAGAATTCAATGGGAACGCATGTGTCTCACCATGGTTCTCAGTAGTGCAATCACTATATAGGCTAATATTCATATTATACAACAGATTTTTGCAACACTCAAGTCAACACCATGGGTTAACCATCTCTGTCGAATCTCGAGTGCTGCGTCATGGACAGTGGTGGGTAGTAACTTAGTATTTTTACTCAAGTACTGTACTTAAAGATTCAGTACAATGAAAATAGTGTTTTTCATTGAATTTTTTTTTACAGAAGGTATATTGATGTAACATTACCCAAAATGTTAGAACTGTTGTTGTTGTTGTTGTTGTTGTTGTTGTTGTTGTTGTTCTTGTGAAAATGATGACTAAAGCCCTTTGATCTCTATCCCCCTGGATATCAACAAAATCAAGCCATTTCAGATATCCAATCTGCTTCCTGTTTGATATTACATAATGTACTACCTGGCTACCTGATTGGCCCATCCGTCAGGCTGTTAGTTCTCAGTAGTTGTAAAGGACATCAGCTAGCTTGTCCACAAACAAGTAATAGTTTGCTACAATTTAGTTAATGTTAGTGGTTCAAAAACATCCACAGCAACTGTGGCAATTTATTTATCACCTGCTAGCACAGGTTAGTCAATGTTAATCTCCCATAGCAACCGGTTATACTGGTCCCATGAATTTGTTTACATTTGAAAGCTTCATGTATTAAGATACTAACTTGACATCTCCTTTCAATGAACAGAAGGCCACGCCCCCTCAACCTACTGTGGCTGTGCTCATAGAGGTGCACTAAAACAGTTATAACAAATCAAATGATACATCTAAAGCTGAAAAATGGATATGCATGACATTAATATTCCACAATAAGCAATTTACTAATTTTGAGATACTTTACTCAAGTATTTTAACTTTAGGGAACGTTGTACTTTTATTCCACAACATTTCAAAGGAAATATTGTACTTTTTACTCCACCACATTTATTTGAACCCATCAGTTACTAGTTACTTTGAAGAAAAAGATTTTGCATGGAAAACATGACAGAAATTGCTGAAGACCACATACCATTTAAACATAACCTTTAGACGTCAGTGGATCAAGGATGGAATGCTCCCAAGCACTGGAATACTTAAGCATCATAAAGAATGTGTACTTTTACTTTTGATAATTAAATACATTCAAAATCAAATATGTATACTTTTTTGTAGAATTATGAGTGGAGGACTTTTACCAGAGTCCTATCTAATCTGGGTATTTTTACTTTTACTTAAGTAAAGGAGCTGTGTACTTCTTCCACCACTGGCCATGGAATGTGCAATGTCTTTCTAACTTTTTATTTATTTATTTATTTTTACATAGGGTTGCCTGTAGCAAGTAACTCCATTCATAAGCAACAGCAGTGACATGCTTGACATTAATTCTGTAGTCAAAGCAGACTTATGGTCAGCATTTCTCTGTGTACCCAGCTGGCAGCAACGATATGGGTACATTTATACCTTTGCACACATTTCTACCAATGTATCATTTCTACCAGTATATCACCCATACGCTAGTTGTGGTATTTGAAAAGTTTGTTGAAATGGACATGGTCTGTGGCCAACTTTGTGGCCAATCATGCTCTAACATAGTGACCCCAGGGTCACAAATTCACTCTATCCCTCTCCAAGGAGCCCTAACAGAGCTTAGTGAGGGGCCTGTATTGATTAGCTAGCCTTTATTATCAGCTCTTTTAAGAGCTGCTGGATTGGCAGCTCACTAAATTATAGAGCACTAATATAGTCTTTTTTTGTTGTCATTTTAAAGATATTGCAGCATTTTGTCATTGTTTTGAGGAATGATTAAAGCGTTAATTCAACCTTCATTAGCATGTCATATGCCTGCATACATGTACTTCACAAATTATATGTTACTTATACACTAAGGGGTGGTGTGGACAGTTTTGGCAGAAGAGCAGATGTTTTGGGCAGCTGGGGTATCCTTTATACAGTGTGACTTGGCTAATATTGATTTTAAAGTATGTTAATGGTTAATGAATGCTTCATAACTAAGGCTTCATGTTTGCCTCTATCGTTAGCTTCAGGAAATACATGAGACTAGCGTTGTGTCATCAGCACTGTGATCACCATGCCTCTTTTTGGGAAAACAGCTTGGGGGAATAAACGGGGTTGTTTATTTGTTCACAATACAACTTTAGGACAAAACAAACAGATGTAAATCATGCCGAAGGCAATTAAGTCCCAGAAATAGTCATTTCCTCTTAGTGTTAGGTCACATGGAGATGCATAAGTGTAATATTAAATGGCCAGGTATAGGGGAATAGGGAAATATCCTGCCACTGAATAGGGAAAGACCATAGGGGAAGACTGAATTAAGGGACATGCCTGAAGACGGATAAAATGTGTAACTTTTCAAAACAGCTCTAACGATCGATGGTGGCCAGTGTTGGAAAGCAACGTTATCACTGACATAACTTCATGCACTAATAAAACAAACATTTCAAACAATGTGAGTGTGCTGCCGATTTTATATGGGGCCAAATACAATAGCTATCTATAGGAATGACATCTGTGTTTTCCACCAAAAGTAGGCATGACCGTGAGTATAGCCAAAGTAATCGGATGCACTGGTCTGATGTATAATGCAGATGAAAACATGTCCTTGTATGAGTCTATTTGTATGATGACATAATACATGTCCTTGTATGAACCAGTATGGGCAAGGAGGATGAGCCGTGGTGTTTTTGTAACAAGGTGATTTTCCATTGATGTTGGTTGAGCTCCACCAAGCCTGACACGTCAGACCCATGGAATGTAAGCAAGTTCGTGCCACAGGCTTGCCGGCGAAAATGGTTGTCAACAAAGTCAATTTGACTTACCATGGTGATGGGTTGGTGTCTCATCATTAACAATGGTGGGAATTCCTGGTGCTGTGATTACATTAAAGTACAAGAAAAAGACAATTATATGCCCCCCCTCTGTACTAACAGCAGCAACAAGGCGTCACTCGCGCATGTAGGCTATTCTAAACTTTCATATAAAACGCCCCTGGCTGATGGCGCACTGACAACCTGGTAACACAGAGATAAATGGAGAAATCGTCTTTTTCTTGTACTTTAATGTTATCACAGCGTCAGGAATTCCCACCGACGTTAATGACGAGACACCAACCCATCACCACGGTAAGTCAAATTGACTTTATTGACAACCATTTTCGCTGGCAAGCGCATCCTGGCCTGAATCGGTCAAAACATCCCATTACCCCCAAACTACACTGGCTTCAACATGGAAGCAAGCAGCAACTGCTACTGAGCTGCTGCCACGTTAATCAATTGAGCATGCTACACCAGCAGCCCTGGTGCCCTGCGAGGTGAAGCCTCTTTGGTGAAGCATCCCAGACAAGCGGCGCCACATGATCAAGTACGCTCCAACCTGATTCTTTTGGTTGTGGCATGCGTGTTGCCTTGAATGCTAGAGGGTACAGATGACAGCAGAGAGCGGGATGAGTGCCGCCTCTATTCAAAACACGAGTGCCTGATAGAAGCAGTGCAGCATCCCCTGCAAAACGGAGAACTGAAACGTGTGATTCCATTCTAGTTTCAGGGTAACTGTCCTGCATCAAACTAATCCTCTTTTGCATGATAACATTATTGGAAATTCTTTTAAAGGGCCACTTTGTCGAATTTGAGCCTTAATCATATCGTTCTGTTGTGAGGAGGACTTGTGATAGTCGGACATACAACGTACCAACCTGTGTCTTGAGACCGTATTGTATGTATGTATCGGCCACATCAGCCCTCTGAGAACTCTGCTGATTATCACATGTCCTCACAACAGAGCGATAGGATTAAAGTTAAAAATCGGCGAAATGACTCTTTAAGCCAGACTTGGCCAACTCAGGAACCACATTGACAAACTTTTTTTTTTTTGAAAGAGCCACATTAAAAACATCCCGTTCCTCAACCAAACCAACATCAGGCTACTAATAGGTGATTTTTACAAGCTGTGTGCTGTACCAGTAGGCTACTGAAATGTATTACTACTACCATGGCAACCTTGATTGATACATATGGCAAATTCAAATGCCTCAAGTGTCCCTGTAGTAGCCTTGGTTACAGACAGCCCATCAGCACAAAGTCCATGTATGTAGTAAAGTCCATAACCTTAGAAATAGAATAATGTAGTAGGCTAGTACAGACAGCCTGGTCACCACTAAGTCCACAGCTTTGGATTCTCTCTGCCCCAGGTGGGAGAGACAGAGAGAGGAGGCAACACACACACACACACACATACACACACACACACACAGAGAGAGAGAGAGAGAGATAGCGGGAGAGAGGGGGTAGAGATAGAGAGAGGTAACGTTACAGAGAGAGAGAGAGAGAGAGAGACACAGTTCTCCAGGTGGGAGAACACGAGAGTGACAGAGGGAGGGGAAGGAGAGTATTTTAGTCGGTAAACGTTTAGCAGGAGATAAACCTTTGACTTACTTCATTCAGTGGGATTTGTAACACTCCTGTAACACAATACTGGGCGGTGGATCACAACAAACTGGACAAACTGGCCAGGAAGGCCAGTGACATAGTGGGCGTGAGACTTGACTCACTGGCGGTGGTGGCGGAGAGGAGAAGCCTGGCCAAATTCCACGCCATTATGCACAACACTGCACAC
>OMKL01048261.1:0-16945 GCA_900302295.1 Parasudis fraserbrunneri
AGTAAGCTACACTTTTTTGTCCATTTTCATTCTACCAATAGTTAATACTGATGTTGGTAGCACAGGCTATATATTGTGAAGGCAAACATCATCATATTGTGGCTATGTGTGGTATACAATCTATGCAAGTGATGCTTGACCCATGGAACCAACAAAGAGTGGCACAGGAGCCTAATGGCTGATGATGGTATTATTTAAGCTCCATGGATGCCAAGAATTACATTTAGACACAAAGTTATACATTCTGATACTGCAGAGCATTTTATTCTTGTATTTGAATGCAGCTACCACCTTACTTCACAAATTCCTAAAATATTTCAGAGCAAAAATACTAGGTCTCCAGTATAAAACAGTGGGACAGGCCAGTGGACCAATTGCTATGTCCACATTTTTTATTAATTATTTCCTTCCCTGCCTGGCTACCCCACACCCAAGAGGAAAAAGCACAGCTACTTGATTAATTAAAGCTAATTGACTGCTTGTGCCCCTGTTGACATCACAAAGGGCAATAATTCTGACCAGCTTGTTTAGACTTAGAGTTAATCTGAAGACTTAAAACTTTGGCCAAACGGCAAGGAGTATACCTATGTCATTTCTCCTAGTGCCTAAATAACATTTCAGACTGCCAAATCCATACAAAGACTGGGCAAAACCCATTTTCCATAATATGTCCCCTTTAATTGAACCCCTATCTCTGGCAGTTTTAGCACCATACTTTATCCATTAAGCTATAGGCAGGTAGGTTGTTAGCTTATAAATTAAAACAGATTGAAAACAGACTTACAAAACAGACAATGCAGCAATTAGAGATGAGAATGGTAAGTTTCAGTGTGAGGCAACTACAATTAATCAATCATTTAAAAGGTACTGCACCAAACTATATTCAGCATATAATGCAAAAGAAGCTGATTTGGATACCTTCTTTGAAGGCATCAGCATTGAGTTAGTATGGTTGATAGAAACGCTATGGACGCCCCTGTTACGCAGGCTGAGAATGAGATTGCAATCATGAAAATGACTTGGGGTAAAACTCCGCGGGAAGACGGCCTAGGAATTGAATTCTATAAATGCTTCAAGGAGCAGCTCCCCCCATACTGACTTTTGTTATATAATGAGATATTAGAATCAGAATCTATGCCTCATTCCATGTGTAGGGCCATCATATCTTCACTACCAAAACCTGGTAAAGCTCCCCTTTTACTGAGTAATCATCATCCATTAAGTTTGTTCAATTGTGATTACAAGATATTGGCTAAGATTCTCGCACCTCAATAAGAAAAGGTTTTTCCATCTATTGTACATCTAGATCAAATGGGTTTCATCCCATGCTCTCGAACAACATGCGGACGGTCTTCCAGATCATACTGGAAGCAGGCTCTCGAAACTCTCCAGCAATAGCAGCATCACTTGATGCGGAAAAACCCTTTGACCAAATAGAATGGCCCTTTTTATTCTATATGTTCAAAAGATTTGGTTTTGGCCCTAAGTTCATCAGTTGACTAAATACACACTTAGATCCGATATAATGGACGCCCGTTTATATGGAAAACAAATGGGATGAAATATCTGGGTGTCAACATCATATCCCTATTAATAAAATCTTCAGCCTTAATGGCCCTGGTATCCTCCAGTCCATAAAGGATGACATCAATAGATGGACAGAGCTACCACTGTCTCTTTGGGGAAGAGAGGAAATATTCAAAATGAATGTCTTACCGAGAATAGCTTACGTTATTGCTGCTATCCCTCTGGAATTTCCTTTAAACTGGTTTAGAGATATAAAATCCCTCTATATTCGTTTCCTCTGGAATAATAAGAAATCTCGCTTATAAGAAATTAACTATACCCAGATCTAAGGGGGTTTAGGAGTTCCAGATGTACACCACTATCTCTTGTATAATGTAAGCTATCGTTTGACCTGGGCTTATAAATCAGATTCTATGGTAGGTCATTGGGACTAGTTGGAGAAGAACATATCTGGTAATAAGAATGTATCTTTGGCTTCATTGTGGTACTTCCCAAAACCACCACCTACAGTTGATATAACTATTATTATGTTCTCATGCTCAGGAGACTTAGCATTGAGGGGCTATCTCTCCAATCATGCCCCATCTGGAACAATGCAATTTTTTCAGCCGGTGGAGACACTTTAAGTAATAAAATCTGGCAGAGAAACGGGATACAACTTACTCACATTAACATCTGTGATAAAGGTGAAATGTAAAAAGGAAATGATGCCTGCTTCATGCCCAGACCAGCTTCTTGAGAAGACTACCTTGTCAAGACGTTTGGTCATTAATATCTATTTATTAATGTCTAGGGCAGCCCTGAATGCATGTTCCTCTGTGCAACTGGCTTGGGAGCATAACCTCAATACCTCTTTGACTGTCCCTCAATGGGAAGTAATTTGGAAATTTGTGTTGAGTTCATCTAAATGTGTCTACCCCTGTGAGACTGTCTAAGATGGATGATAAACACCTGGACTTATGCTGGCATGGTTGTGGTAGCTGTGGTTCATTATTCCACCTGCTCTGGGAATGCCCAGCTGTTAAAACTCTTTGGGCAATGGTAGTATCTAATATTGTCGGGAATTTTTGATGTAGATTTTCTTGTATGCCCCAAGATATGCCTACATGGCCAAAAACCTGATGGCAATGTTGGGGCAACCGTCAACCGGCTTTGGACAGTGCGATGCTTATCCACGAAAAGAATACTTCTCTAAACTGGAAAGAGCGTAGACCAGGTTGTTTCTCCAGGGACTCTTGGCTTGAGGAATACCTGGATCTACTGAATATGGAATGGGCTGCTTGCTTCTTGAAAGACTTTGATAGGACCCTGGATGGCCATTGGGACATTGTGAGATCCATCCTTAATGAAAGGTAGTATAATTTATTGTAATTATGTAATTGCTGTGTAGGGATTTTGACCATTGCGGGTCTTCGGTGACGCCCTTGCACCACCCATAAGGACTTCCTGTATGAGGCACTGAGCACTCTCTCAGCACTCAGCGTAACTCCCACTTCTAGCGACACCAACTAATATTATCATTTTGTTACCATCTTATAACTGACATCATTTTTTGAATATCATCTCCTCTTTTAACATCTTAAAATCCTCTATTAAAAACAATTAATTTAAGTTTTTGTAGCCAAAAGAGTTTGCTCTCTAAATAAAATAGCTACATCATTACTGCATACCATGTTGTGCTGGCCAGCTAGTCCAATGGTATAATTGTATACAATTTCATCCATTCTTGATGCTGATGATAGTATTATCTAAGCTCTTCGAAATCTAAAAATAAAAGATATGCATGTAGGCTATAGATTATGATGCAGTGGAACATTTTATCCTTATATTTTAAAGTAGCTACAGTACCACCTTATTTCACAACTTCCAAAAATAAGTATGAGCAAAAAATGGCCTACAGTAAAAAGGATGAACCAATCGGCCAACTTGTTCTAAATCATAGGCCAAATTACTCTGTGCTTGGACTAGGCTTGTTACGGAATAGAGGAATAACACCTTGGCCTTTGATGAGATTGTTTAGGTCCTTTTTGAGAAATTCTCACATAAGGTAACTCTGGTGAGAGTCAGAGCAATATGTGAGCATATGCATTTTCTGAAGGGAAACTGAGTGTAGGCTGGATTACTATAATCTAGCAAATCACAGAGGGGTCTACTTAAGTGGTTGTGAATTAACACAATTGTTCAAATTAATTAATCAAAGACAAAGCACACTATTACAGAGGAATGTGAACATACGGAGTGCATCATTGTTGCTAGACCAAGGGTAAATAGTTAACATTTTTATTTCAGTGAGTTATTCCTTTCCAGTGTGTGCAAGTTAATTTGTAGATGTTCAAGAAGAAATTGCACTTTATGCAGTTTTACAAGTAATGCCATAATGCTCTGTTTTTAACATTTTCAACAACATTTTACACAGAAAACCTTTTACAATGAAATTGCAATGGGAACTTTTATTTTGAAAATGTTAGTCCATTTCTGTCCGGAAGTACAATTCCTTATTTAACCTGGCTTGACACTGGTTGAGAGAGCAATGTAAACAAAAGGATGTTAGCTAGCTAAAGTTAGCTAGGCTATTTAGTTAGAAGAGGGTCTATAAAGTCTCCCGTTTCCATAGTTTATCTTTGGCATAAGATAGTAAATAATTTTGCGACATCAACCGAAAGATGTTCCACATGACGTTACATTAGTTAAGTGCTATGGGGAAAAGTAACATAAAAAACGATTTGTTGAACAAACGAATTTCATTTGAGCCTAGACTTTAGCCAAGCTAACTAGCTAGCTAACTTAGCCAAACTACCAGAATCCTATGCTAAATCGAGGACATAAACCTCACTGTGTGTTATCGAGGATAACGACGGGGTAGGTGACGTTAAAACTAACGTTAGATAGTTTGGCAACTATCATACGAATACGTTATGTCTAGCTGGCTAGGTTACTACCTCCTGGCAATTTCTTACTATTCTAACTTAAGTTAGCCACATAAATACGAAAAGACAGTGAGGTGCACCTTTAAGTAAATAATATTAGTTTCATGACATGGTTTGAAGTTGTTGAAGTGAAATGGTTTAGTACTGACATTGCATCAAGTTGATTCAGATGATCAGGTCAGCTAATAGAGGCCTTGCACGCGTTATGTTTGTGTCGTTCTCTGTCTTCCAATATGGCTGCCTGTAACATAGCAACCATTATTTTGTACATGGCAATGGAAGAGGCAACGGTTGCTATATGCAAAACAATTGTTGCTGTATGGTGATATATGAGAAATATATCAACAAAAGCTTAATCGTTTTGTGTCTTATTCTAGGATCGTATAAACAAGTCAGAGTAATATCATGCTTTTCCAGTGTTTTACCTTATCTACCACTGCACAGAAATTAGGCAATTTCTTTTGAAAGTGGTCACCAA
This sequence comes from Parasudis fraserbrunneri, assembly GCA_900302295.1. Lineage (NCBI taxonomy): Eukaryota > Metazoa > Chordata > Actinopteri > Aulopiformes > Chlorophthalmidae > Parasudis > Parasudis fraserbrunneri. Next base: position 4,933 of record OMKL01048261.1, read on the forward strand.
TGACTACAGGCAGCCATACTGGAAGAAAGAGCACTAAACAAACATTCTGTGCAAGGCCTCTATTCCTGATTATCTCACTTGTGTTCTTTCCTGTCCTGTCCTACAGAACTCCAGGATGTTGTGTGAGCTTCTACTTTCGTCGCTATGGTTCCTTTTTGTCATTTTCTGGGTCGAGACCATAAGCGTGTGGCTCTTTCTATGTATATTCTACCAGGACCGGGCATTCTACCACTGGGGAGATGGGTAAGAAATGTTCCTTGTGGTGTCCAAATCATCCCTCCAAATGCGTGTGAACTCTTGGGGCCAAGAAAACAACAATATTGTCATAGCCAGGCAGAATTTGGGGGGGGGGACACAAGCTCACATCAGAAGTATATTTTCAGTCTCTCATGGATTAAGTATTTAAAAGTTGCCACAAAGACAGATGGGGCACATATAAGGCCTTATTGATGATGTGCGTACATATACTACAGTTGACTGATAGGTGGCTGAGGAGGTAGAGCGGTCATCTGGTAATCTTGAGGGTTCCCGGTTCAATCCTGGCACTTTCTGGCAACATTTACAATAGGGATGTGCACAACTTCACTTTTTCATGGTCTGTTAGTCGGTGGGTGGTCTGAACGAATAACCAAATATTCTGTGCGCACCTCCATGTGTCCTTGAGCAAGACACTGAACCCCTAACTTCTCCCGATGAGCAGGTTGGCGCCCTTCATGGTTGCCTCTGCCGTCGGTGTGTGAGTGAATGGGTGAATGTTAGGCTCAAGTTGTAAAGCGCTTTGAAAGCGCTATATAAATGCAGTCCATTTACCATTTTTTACCATGACTTTTTCATACTTGTCCCTTGGTGTAAATCATCCAAACATCAGTTACATTTATAATTACTCTGTTATCGAACTTGACTGTTAGATCACTGAATTTATGTTGCTATAATTCAGTGCCACCCTCTTCGGACATTCAGAGTGCATTCTGGCAGAAGAAGAGCTGCAGTAGACCATTCAAATACTTAGACAATTTTCCATCTTTCCTTAAAGGGTATGTTTTTGGACCCCTATCCCTATTTCCTACTTATCAATGATGTTGTGGATTGGTATATTCCTTTCTCAGCACAATCCATGGAGTTTTTCATACTGGACACCCGTGGCTCCAGCTAGTTAGTCACAGAACTAATGCAAAGTCAATAGGGCCATGCTCCAGTCTGTACAAGTCCTGAAATAAATGGCGAAATCTATTTTGGGTGCACTGCCGAGTAGGTTTCAGGGCTTGGGGCAAGTTTCAGACTGTAGCATAGACTCATTGACTTTGCATTCATTTTGTGGCTAACCCGCCGGATCTGCGGGTATCCAGTATGAAGAATAGCATGGATTGTGCTGAGAAAGGACTCCACTGATGGACAACATCATCGATGAGTAGGAAAAAGGGCTAGGGGTCTAAAATTCTGAACTTACCCTTTCATCACATCTGCCATTTGAACACATTCATAAATCCCTCTAATATGTTTTGCTCCACTCCTTTGTAATAGAAGTGCTGTCTTCTTTTTTTCTTTTGATGATCAGATTGGCTATACAAACGCATTAGACATTGGCTTGAAGCAATGACATCATAACATGCTTTTTGAACATGATCAGTTGGTCAAGGAGGAGAAGCATTGGTTATTAAGTTAGACATTCTTTTGATGTTATAGGGTATTTACAGATGACCCTGGCCAGATGCTATACATGCTGAGCAGGTGAGAGCTGAATTTAGACCTTAATACTGTTTTGGGTGAAGAATGAAAATATTATGAAATTGTAATTGAAAAATTCCTTTTGATAATACTAGCTATGCATGAGGGCTAATTTTGTCTCTACCTACAGAGTGGATACCAGCATACAAAGAGAGATGCAGACCTGAGACAGAGGAGGACATGACGACCTCCACAGGACTGTCCAGAGATTGTTGTTGGAGCTGTGTGTCCCAATAATGATGAGAATATGTAGCTACTTTCCCTTGCACTGTCTGCTTGCCTGGTATGTGCAGTGCCAGTATCTGAAAGAGCAACTGGGAGCTAGGACATTGTTTATGGATAATGAGTGTTTCCCCACCAAAGCTTGTAACATTAAACACTTATCCTTTGACTCAGATGTTGGTGAAGCAACATGAATATGACAGAAAATGCATGAGCAATTGTGGTTTGGTTCAATGCAGTCTTTCTGTTCACTCTGATCTCCATGGTGAGACTTGCTCATAGAAATTAATGTTTAGCCTTTTTTCTTTGCTTGACGAAATATAACTTTTTTCAACACTGTTGCATAGCAATCGGACAGTAACTGCAAACATTAAGTACTGCCATTTAATTTACTGCATTTGTGATAAATAATGTCAAATCAATATCACAAAATCTGTAAGAAAGGAATATAGGAAAATGCAATGAATGGATTCTACAATATATTTAGGGTTGCACAATGAAATAAATCTGTGGCAGCCCACTGAGTGTATTTTGTAATTGTGAATGAGTTTGGCACTGATTGGGTGCAGCTTGCTGCCACAGGTGCATGTCCATCTGTCAGAAGTCTGTGAGGGCCAAGTGTAGTTCAGACACTGGAATTCACCTGTACTAGGTTTTCATTTTTTTCATTGTCATGATGTGCAACCCTATCATTGCTGGTTGCAGCGTTTAGACATAACATTTACATTTTTTCTTGACTGAATGTTTGGTGTTATAACCATATTGGTGGTTTAATAGCTATAACCACGACAAATTGGTACATTTGAGGTGATGGAGTCCTGTTCTTTGTTGTCCATGGAGAACTATAGGTCAAGAACTGAGGACCACATCCAGTAGATTCAGTAGCTCCACTTCTCAGAAAACATTGCCCAGGGACACCCATCTAATTAAATAAAAATATATATTTCTTTTTTAGATTTGATTCAGCACAGAATACTATATTACCCACAGCATAAAGACTGGGCAAGAACAATGGGGAGATGTAAACCAATGTTCAGAACATCCATTCTCTCAATAAATGTAATTATTATAGCCAGTTAAAACATGTGAAAGTATGTCACTAACCATATATTGCACCATTTTGAGACCTGGATAAAGTCTGCTTGCCCAAGATTATGTGCCAGGTGCTGCTATACCTTCCCCCAATTGTAACCCCTACATGAAATCATAACCAGCAACTTGTTGTGTCAGAGGAAGTAGGCATATGCTGTGTATTTGTGTGCATCATCATAGACTAAATACTGGGATTTTCTTTTTGAAAACGCGACTTGTATAAATAAATTAAAGACGTCACAGTGGACAGTGGCACGTCCCTTTTTCACCACTTCACATGCCAGAACAATAGGGGGCGCTAAATATTAAATTACAATCAGGCACTTCTTTGACCCACAAATCAAGTCAAGCGCGCCCCGGGGTCCTTCAGGAACAAGACAGAAGTGGTAACTGAGAAATCCAACACACAAACGTTAGTGGAAAGTAAGTTCTTAGTTTTTGGTATTATTTAGGCCAAGGTTTTCATCAAGGGTTGATTTCATAGATCGTCTGTGCTTGCAAGAAACTGCTGCCAGTTGTGAGCATTTTGTGAAGGACATGGCTCCAACTATTCAGACACAAGCGCAACGGGAAGACGGCCACAGGTAACGTAACGTTATTAATAAAGAATACGAAACATCCACCGAGTTAGCAATTTGTACTAGCTAACGCTAGTTAGCACTATCAGCATTGCCTTACATAAACTATCAGTCACTAATCTGCGACATAGCTTGTTCATTTGACTGGAGCAGCAAGTAATCATAATGTCCTAACAATTGTATTGCCACATGTCCAATTAGCAATGTAGCTAACTTTAGGTAACGTTACTGGACATTGCATGTTTGCAAACAGAAGGTATCGTTATTCGTTAGACGGTAACTGTGTCATACTATGACTCATAGATCAGTGGTTCTCAAACTTTTTCATGTCAAGGACCGCCAAATTGATACGTGATTGGCAAAGGACCCCCATTTGATAATATTGTCCCAGGGACACCCATCTGAGAAGATATTTGTCCACAATTCCATGACTCTGTAATACTGTAGGTGGAGAAATAACAGAGGACAGAGCAGACTAGTCACTCTTATACATTCTCTCACTGTACTAACTTCTAGTAAAGAAAATTATAGCGAAATTAAACTATTACCCATTTTGCTGGGGACCCCCTCGATATCCCTGGGGTCCCCGAACCCAACTTTGAGAACCGCTGTCATAATAGATAACGTAACGTTAGCGTCTAAATCTTGAATTTACTATTCCTGTTGTGTTGTTGGCCCTCCATAGAACTCTTTGGTTGTTGGTCTTAACTTCCACATTGACTTCAGTGACTCGTGTAACGTTATAGCTAGTGGTGATACATACACACTGGCCAAGTTGGCCAACGTTGGACAAGCGGGTGTCTCAAATTTATACTGATTTCATGCCAACCTCTTGTTGCCCAAATTAATTATTATATTGTGTATTTTACCCCCTGTGTTACTTAATTTCATCATCAAGGGACTATGAATCTATGCCCGTGTGTTCGTTCGTTCGTTTGTTCGTGCGTCACACTGTAATGTTGACTTTCAGCCGCTAGGGGCCGGTCTGACCCAGCAACCTCATGCCTCATAAATAATTTCCTCAGATGAGAGAGATCAACAGTTATTTCTCACTTTAAAAATTATGTTGTAGCTACATATGCAAATGTATCTACATTCATATCAAGTGCCAACGTCTATTAAAACGTTATTCCGCCTACGAAAACGGAGGTAACTCTCTATTAACGTTATTCACCTTGTTGGTTATTAGACCAATTAAACTAGCTCTCGTAGCGAAGCAGAGGGAACCCGAGCGAACCGGGTCATATGGTATCCAGTTTCCCAACAAAAGTAACTTGGTTACAATTATTCTGTTAGCCTCTTGGTAAGTGAGGGTCATTACATTAGCTCATTATACAACTCTTACCTCCAAAGCAAAGACATTAATTCCGCTGTGCGTGCGACCAAAGTCCCCTCTCCTTTGACAGCAGCTATAATAACCAAGTCCAGCTTTGTGCCATTGATCTGTAAGAAATATATATGATATTCCATCCATGGATGGACTATTCCACCGCCCCTGTGGAGTTGTTCCCCAGTGCCCACACACCTGGTCTGACCTCACCACTGGACCTCACTAAACTCACCGGAGAGTTGGAATGACGGCGCTAGTTTCGGCTTGTCACGTCTATCTCAACAGTATGCGGTGCTAGCACAGGCGAAAGTATGACACTAATAACTAGGGAAAATAACAACTTGTTGGCTTTAGGAGTAAAGCTAATGTTAGGCTTGTTTATAGCAACTTCCCTGTAAATGAAAAGATCATCATGTGTATGCTAATTAGATCAATGACGACATCCCTGTACTACAGGAGAAGAAAAAACCCAAACAAAATTCTGTCAGCCTACATTACAAAATGTAATATTCAATAAAGTCAATTATTAATTTGACATATGTGTGCATGTATATGAACAACAATCATATAATCAGTATAACTTGCACTGGGGCAGGTGGAAATCATGGAGGTATTATAGAACAATATCTACATCCTGAGTTAAAGTAACAATAAAGTTGTTATTATCACATTGAAATTGTCGTCGCTGACTGACCCAAGGGGGGAACTACATGTTTACCATTTGCTTGTTTCCTGTTGGCAAGCACATTGCCCTATCATGCTGCCTAAAAATTTGCCCAGTGTGTCGCCACTTACTCAAATTATAATAACGACTGTGCTTGCAGAGATATTAAATGCATTGTCATTGATAATGTCACTGTGTCTTGTTGATATTTATTGCAGCAATGCTAATGATGGGGAGTTGTAGTTAAGAAGTGCCCAACACAAAGGGAATAGACAGAGTAGTCAAGATACTGGTTCTACTTTCCAACTGTCAATGTCAACAACAGTCAGTAACCGCGGGCAACCATGGTAAGGCACAGGCTACATACAGGACCTCACAGTAGTTGAACAGAGCACAACAGGACAGTACTACTCGCTTTCTTACGATTCAGCACTTCTAAGCCACAGCAGGTATAAAGTATGTCAGTCCATGCCTGAGAATTAAAACGGGCAATGACAAGTGTAACATGAAGCTTTTTTTCTTCTTACAGTAGGAGCTCCTCTCACAGAACGGTCCCGGAGAGGTAAGTGAAATCCATTTTTCATTTTAAAATTCTGCAAAGTAGAACAAATAGCCAACAGATGGTGGCCATGGGGTAGGGCCTTTCTGAGGGTGTGGAAACAGACTAGAATCTCTATAAATCAAGTTGATTGAGGACAGTAAAATGTTTGTGTATTCTTCTTTCTGTCAGTGAACTATAGCTACTGTGAGATCTGCATCTTTACAGATACTGTAGCAGGCAGCCAAGTCAATGAGCAAGGTAATTAGTTAAGTTAGCTGTGGCTTGGTGAAGTCTGTTTTTCCTCCACTGGGAAATTATACAAATTTCTCAGGTGGATGCAGCCTTTAACGATAAACTGATCACTCTTCTATGTAAGATAAGCTGTCTTAATTGGTGTCATTTAGCCTTGTTGTATGCCAGCTAATACACTGTTTCCTATTCCACATCTGCCATGACAGCTTATGAAAGATGGAAATAAGGACTAGAGATTTCAACGTGAGAGAAGCAAAGGGTCAATTCCAAAACAGAACCATAGAGCATCCTAAAAATTAACAGGACATTGCCACGCATGTTAACACACTCGTATATTTAGTAATGTCTCCTTAAAACGAATGGTTAGTTGTATAGAAATGTAAGAGGCTAACTAAAGCTTTGTGTTCTGTGTATTTGTTTCTATGACAGATCAGGAGTGGTCTGTCGGGTGAAATACTGCAACAGCCTGCCTGACATCCCCTTTGACCCCAAATTCATCACATATCCATTTGACCAGCACAGGTAAATGTCCTTATTACTTAACGACTGTCTCCCATATTCACTGCAAGAATGAGAGTAGACCGTGGCGGACAGACTCTGGACATGGTTTGATGTTTCTCCATCTGTTTTTAATAGGTTTGTGCAGTATAAAGCCACCTCTTTGGAAAAACAGCACAAGCATGAGCTTTTGACTGAGCCAGACCTCGGTGTTACTATTGACCTCATCAACCCAGACACCTACCGCATAGACCCCAGCAGTAAGTCTGGGCCTCTGGAAACACTCGCAACATTCTTACTTGATTGATTACCCATTTTCCCACCCGAGACTACAACATTACTTGATTCCGTTCCTCTTTTTTTTTTCCCCTTTCAGTTCTGTTGGATCCAGCTGATGAGAAGTTGTTGGAGGAGGACATCCAGGCACCGTCCAGTTCTAAGAGGTAAGGACACTGCAAGACGTACTGTGATCTGACGTTGAACCAGTGGCTTAGAATAATTTGGAATGTTTCTGTTTTGAACCTCTTGATTTCTCCCTAAGATCTCAGCAGCATGCCAAGGTGGTCCCGTGGATGAGAAAAACTGAGTACATTTCTACGGAGTTCAACAGATATGGCGTCTCCAATGAGAAAGTGGAAGTCAAGTAAGTTGATTAATTAGTTAGACCTAGCTTGTAGCCTTTATACCTTGCAGTATGCCCTTTTCACAGGAGATATTTTGACTTGTGGTAGATGGGTAAACACAGGTGTAGCCATATAGAATAATGAACTGTCCAATCATTATTCTATATACATTTTTTTCATTGACCATAGTGTCATACAGTGTACACAAAATATGTAAAATCTCTTGAGTAATAACATTGAAAGATGATCATTTTATCATCTTATACCCATAAACAAAAACAATATTCAACAGACAACAAAAGGATGACAATAAAGACAACAAATTGTCAGAGGGAGATGTAAAGATGAACATATTACATAAACAACTCATTTATCTTTTGTTACAAATAATTTTCCCTATTAGGAGAAGTCTTAATAGCTTCTATATCTATGGTTACACCTATTTTTGCCCAGCTATGACAAGTCACCTGCTGATGTGTGCGTGTCCTGCTCTCTCTAATCTCCATGTCCTCCGTCATCAGGATTGGAGTATCTGTCAAGCAGCAGTTCACAGAGGAAGAGATCTACAAGGATAGAGATAGTCAGATCTCTGCTATTGAGAAGACATTTGAGGATGCACAGAAATCGGTGAGTGAGCTTGTTACAATGCTGACAAAAATCTAATTATTCAAATATGTTTTACATTTATTTTCTTGGAAATGATCATTTACAGCACATAGGCATCCTCCCATAATGAATCAGGGAAAGTTGCAAGAAAAGGAGTAAAGGTCAAATTTTTGCTTATGTGTGCCTGTGTTGGGGAATTGCTAGTAGGCAATAACATCTGTACATATTTAGGAATCATAAAAGAGATTGAGACCCACTGGCCTAGCCTGTATAGTTCAAAGTCGGTTGTTAATAGTATACATTTGCTCTGTATTCCTTTTTATCATGTTCTTTTAGATGCGAAGCACTTCTATGACAGGCAATGTCACTCACTCACTCACTCACTCACTCTCACAGTTAGCGACTCTGCTCCTAGTGGCAGCTTACAGGCAATGCGCTTTGTATAAGACCGGTTAGCTTTGCATCTATGACACTGTAAGTCCTTGTTTATTCACAGCTGATACAGTTGATGGGCTAAAGATTAACCGTGGTCTCTCTCTGCAGATTGCTCAACACTACAGTAAACCCAGAGTTACTCCTGTGGAAGTTCTGCCTGTGTTCCCTGACTTCAAGGTGAGCCATCTTCTAACCTAAAGAACAGTCCACTTTTAGTCACTTTTATAGGCCATGTAGTGGTAGATAGTTTTCAGTTCCCTGGCCCGAATTGGACCTCATGATTAGTGATCGAGCGATATATCGGTTTGCTGATATTGGCTGTTCTAAAAATATCAGTATTGGCCAATATCAAATATCCAATATCAGCCCGCCGACATTACCATTTTTCATGGGCTCAATTTCAAGGCGAGCTTATGCTAGCTTACCCACAAAGGGTAAGGAAAAATACTGCAATATCAACCAATTTCTTGGTTTTTATTTTTCCAGGACTTTGCAACATGTACCCTCTTTGGTATTGTTCCTCAGCTCGCAATGTTCATGATGAGAACGTCAATTACCATGAATTGTTTGTCTTTTGTGATCATTTGGGTTTGTTAACTTCTGTGTTCATTCTGTTTTCTGCTGTCTAGATGTGGATCAACCCGTGTGCTCAGGTCATCTTTGACTCTGACCCTGCACCTAAAGACATGTCCGCACCTGCAGGAGTGGAGATGATGTCTCAAGCCATGATCAGGTGACTAGAGGTTCATCTGGACGTTACCTACATGTGTGTACAGTTCTTTTAAACATGAACATTTATTTACATTGTTTTTCATTCTGCCATATAGAGGTATGATGGATGAGGAAGGAAATCAGTTTGTGGCCTACTTCCTGCCCAATGAGGAGACTCTTCGCAAGCGCAAGAGAGATGTGGAGGAGGAGCTGGATTACATGCCAGAGGAGCTGTAAGTAGGGCTGCCACAGTGTGGAAGTCTCCACTTTGTAGTGTTATAGCAATATGTCATTTTTGTCTGTTAAGGTTTTGTATATATTAGGGCTGGGCAATATATCGATTATATATATTGAATATCGTCTAACTGTGATATCGTATCGTGGATCTTTTTAGATTATGGAGAATTTTGATTCTGAAAAGCAAATAGTAATTCAGATTTCTCACAAAATGATTTTTGAAATGTTTTAGAATGTCAGGTGAAAATGACAGTTTCAATTGATTGTGTCATACATCAATTGGATTATCTGATATGTGATTTGCCATACCTAAGCAGATATCGTGATATATAGCGATATCGACAAAAGGGCTTCTGAATATCATGATATCAATTTTTGCCCATAGCGCCCAGTCCTAAATTATATCCCCTTTGAAGTCGTTGGACAAAGGCACACCATTCACATCATCCAGATTTCTTTGTGACCTCAAAGGTTGTTCAATATATATATTATTTTATTTAGATTTTTATAAAATCAACACTAAACCCCTGATTGTATGGAGACATTGCTTCAGAATTGGCATACACACCACTCTTCAGAGAATGTTGATCTGTGAAAAAAACCCAACAATTATCATAATTTACATTGGAAGAAAAATAAGAAGTGGTAGTAATGTGCCTTACCCTGTGGTATGCCTCCTATTACTGCAGTATTGCAGTTATTGTTGCAGGCCTAGTTGTAAGTAAAACTGCCATATGAGGAGATACCCATGGAGTCTTTACTGTTGGCATATAGATGGTTTCAGTGGAATGTTTGGTACATTTCAGACACTACTGCAGTTGACTTCTTGAGTAACATGTAGAACCATAAAACCAGGATGAGTCGGTGTCATCATAAAATTGTTGGCCTCCCTCTTACCACTGGGAGACAAATCACACTGTCAGAACTGCCGAACTGCATTGTATTGTAGTGCTGAAGTTCTTTCGTGAGAAGGTTGGGGCTGTGTCCTATCCTCCACATATCATTCTACAGTAACACCAAAGCTCCTGTATTTGGATTTGATTAAGGGGTCCAGAGGATTATACAGTTTAGCTAAGTAATGCTAATTTCCTCTATCTGGAAGTACCAAATAATATGAGCTTGACATATTATATTAGCACCTCATAGACCGGCAATGTCACTCACTCACTCACTGACATCATTTACCCACTCACAGTTAGCAGCTTTACCCCTAGTGGTGGCTTGTTGTGTAAACTTGTGTGCACTTATGTAAACTTCATATCTATGACAGTGCCCTTGTTCAGTCAAAAACTGGCGGTCGAGACGTAACTGCCACGGTTTAGTGACAACTGATAAGTAAATCTATACTATAAAATATATATACGAGCAATGCGATATAAAAGGCTCGAATGCAATTTTTGTCATTGCTGTCAAGTTGGAACCACCCTAAACAGGCTACATGTGCCAAAACCCAAATTGTTTCTATTTGTTTCTTCCCCTGCCTATTCATTTCATCCTTAGTTACAGGGGTCCTATGAAGTAATTATTATTTTGTGTGTGTGTGTGTGTGTGTGTGTGTGTGTTACAGGTATGACTACAAGATAGCCAGGGAATACAACTGGAACGTGAAGAACAAAGCCAGCAAGGGTTATGAAGAGAACTACTTCTTCATCTTCAGGGATGGAGATGGCGTTTACTACAATGAGTTGGAGACCAGGTAACCATCAAGCAGTGTGAAGGATTTGTTTACTATTATACCACATTTTGATGACCAAGAGAGTCTGTTTTAAATTAGTGTTGGGAGCAAATATATTTAGGAGAAGTTGGGTGAGTGTAGTTGGGTTTGCTTTGATGCCAGCTATGAAGGAACAAACAAACATACAGATCAATACAACCCACATTGGCCAGGGGGAGCCTTCATGATATACTCTGTTTGGTCTTGTGGTTTGATTCTCTTATTTTGCATTGCAGAGTGCGTCTGAGTAAGAGGAGAGCCAAGGCTGGAGCACAGTCAACCACAAATGCTGTGCTGGTTTGTAAGCACAGAGATATGAATGAGAAGGAACTTGAAGCCCAGGTAAGTCCACCATTTACTCTAGGCCCTTTGTTTTGTTTATTTTGTTGTTTTGTTTAATACTCGGGCTACTCCCTCTTAATCAAATAGTCAACTGGTCTCAAGGAGTGTGGAGGAGGCATTTAAATTTCATGACATGTGGTAACACAACAGATTTTTTTCGTTGAATCATGATCCAGGGGGCAGGGCTGTGCATTATGTAAAGGGACCTACTGGCGTTAGCATTCACTGTGACATTTCAGGAGAGAGTTTAGTAGCTAAGGCTGAATTCACAGCAATTCAGGCAATCCAGCACCTTGCCACAGGGTTGTGAGTTGGTGTGGGCGTGTCACTACAAGACCCATTTATGTGACGTGATGTTGTGAACTTTAACCTAACTCTGTAACGTAGCATTGTCAGAGCTTCGGCGCTACCCTCTTTTATAGTTCTATGGGCGCTACACACAA
>OMKL01048262.1:0-27156 GCA_900302295.1 Parasudis fraserbrunneri
GAGGGGCAGTGACACGTTCAGTTGGAGCTGTCGAGGGACAGTGACACGTTCAGTTGGAGCTGTCAAGGGACAGTGACACGTTCAGTTGGAGCTGTCGAGGGACAGAGCTGTCTTGGGACAGTGACACGTTCAGTTGGAGCTGTCGAGGGGCAGCGACGCGTTCGGTTGGAGCTGTCGAGGGACAGTGACACATTCAGTTGGAGCTGTCGAGGGGCAGTGACACGTTCAGTTGGAGCTGTCGAGGGGCAGCGACGCGTTCGGTTGGAGCTGTCGAGGGACAGTGATGCGTTCGGTTGGAGCTGTCGAGGGGCAGTGACACGTTCGGTTGGAGCTGTCAAGGGGCCCACCTATAAGAGTAAAGTTTTAAATTCTGCCCAGAGGTGGGCTATCCATATGGAGGGACCTGCCTGCCACAGCAACTAAAAACATACAGATTACAAAATTGCATGTGAAAAGGTAATTGCATTTTTGCAACACTGGACACACCCAGTAAATGGGCCTCTTCAGATCTACTGTGCTGCCTCATAATTATTTAGTTCTGTGTGAATCGGTATTCTAAATAAGCACTGGACTTAAGTTCTAAAAGAAATAGGGCATTGTGTTCAAAGTGTTGAAGGACTTGGTGATGGGTGATTTGGAGATCCCATTTTGGCAATTCATAGTATTGTCATTACATGTCATGCAAACCAATATGGTGCAATGCCACAGCTCATTGGCCATGGTTGTCATTTGATTACAATCAGCACTTGGTTGCCAACCAAGATGTCTGCAATCAAATACTATGAATGTGAAAATGTGTAATGTAAGACCATGAACTGTAATACTGTGATGAAAAAGCAGCCATTCCTATTAGGCTCATGTTTAACAGCTTGTTATTTTACAGTCAATGCCTGCTTGGTTGGAAACTGTTGATATATCTTTCCCTGTGTACCAAATGGAGCAACCTGTGCAATGATGCAAGACAATCATAGCATATGGTAATTGAATCAATGCAGTCTTCATGATTAATTGCCATAATGTATTTTATATTTGACTGTGTACTTTTGCCAAAGCAAAATAGAAATATTAATTACAAATGTATATTGAAAGGCACATCGTCAAAATACAATTTGGCATGCGTTTAAATTTTCTTTAAAAATTCCAGTAAACATTCGAAATACTTGACCCATCTGACCTGTGTGGGAACCAAACAGGTCTCAGTCACAGTATGAGCAACAACCACTCTCGTGTCTGTCCGTTTACATTAGACCACTACAACACCACTGTGTCAGGAGAGGGCCCCTGTACATAAATATACACATTAAATATACATTCACAGGAGAGGGAAGAAATAAAACATGCAAATACAGTTTGGTCCAACTTTACAGCAGTCAGCTCAAGTAGAGTGTATTGACCCACACTTGTCCTGAGAGAAACAAACTGACCACCTTTTCCCCAAAGAACATGCAAAACCAGACAGAAATGGGGTTTGGTTTTTGGCACATTTAAGTCTTTTTTGTTGTTGTTGTTGTCTTCTAGTCTCTCCTTAGATCTCAGGCACCTGACTTGACATTTCCCCATGGCCTTTGGAGGTCTAGTGGTGTGTACTCTAACACGTTACTGTAAGCTCGCACTTTGCATGGCTTTAAGAGTCTCTCAGTACATATTCTAAAACAACTCAACGCAGAAGCAAAGCTCATAAAATATTCCAGTTAAAAAAAAACAATAAAAACAGATTAGAACATAAGTTGATTTGAACAGGAACACCCTACAGTAGTACCCTGTAAATCCACAGGAGGCGCAGTTCTGCTTGTTATACAGTAGATATGCCCAAAAAAAAAACAAAAAAAAACAGAGAAACCAAAACACAGGCAAAAAATAACCCTGCAATCAAAGTCTTGTTCCAGTTATCATACAATTGTCTTTTCTCTATTGTACTGTTGGTCTTTATCAGAGAAATATGGTAGGCTGCTTGGTGTAGGGGCTTTTGATCCCGATGTGTGCCTTTTTGCATTGGGAAAGGGGAAACTTAACACTTTTCTCCATTTGGAGTTTTTTTTTGTGAGGTTCATTTAGACAGTTTGCTGATGACGCGAATGAGAGCAGCATTCTCATCCTTTAGCCTCTGGTTGTCTGCTCGGAGGTCCACTAGAACCTGAAGAAACAAATAACACATTGTACATTTTCTTAGCAGGGGTGTAAAAACACTGTACTGATCTGTAAAATTATCATTTAACATTTTGTGTTTATTCATATCATTCATTAAAAAACAAGATTTTAATTACAAACATTAAATTATTTCTATCCGAATCAGTTGTCACATTTATATTCCTATTTCGCTTTTAGAGGTTATCTAACCTAATCAAACTGAAACTTGGTCAAAATGCAAGATTTTATGATACATTACATCTTTGCTGAAGGAATTGGAATTTAAATGAATAGCTGAGTTGAACCATCACACCCATATTAATTACTTAATTAAAGCCAAGTAATCAGGTTCAGCATAAAAAAAGTGTTCATGTCATCTGTACCTTCAGCTCATCCTCCAACTCCACAGCTTTCCTCTGGAGTGCCAGCTTCTCCTGTGGATGAAGAAGAGTGATTGTCATGCTGATCAAGGTTTTTAAAAGTAGGTAAACTAACAGGTCATTGTACTCAATACAACAGCTGAGTGCTGTGAAACAATGATCTAATAATATATCTGACACTAAGATACAATTCTGAAAGGGACGGAGGCCCTGTGCAAGCCCCAGATCTGGTCAGCATGACTGACTCCTGCTGATTTTTTGCAGATGTTTAAACATGTACCTGTTCCTCCAGGAGTTTTTTTGTGATTGTGATCAAAAATGCTTGATTTTGCAGTGGCTTTTCTCAAAAATTACGATGCAATTTGCGAAGTTTTATGTGATTTTTTTGTGGTAAAATTGTGGGAATTAGCAAAAATTGCAAGTTGAGTAAAAAAAAATTGATAAAAAAAAATATATACATAAAAAAAGAAAAAGGTTTATCAATATGAACTTGTTATTAACCTTAACAATTTATCACATTACCCTTTTTGACCCCAACTGCCCCCCATAACTTTGACTTCCAAAGTGGCCTGGTGGCTGGTGTGTTCTGACATGCAAACTGGGAGCAATTTGGCCGCAACTGAATCCAACTAACTGAGTAACTAACAACAGTCACAAAAAAGTCAGCTAAAGCAGCCTGTAACTCTGAAATTGTGTTTTTTGTAACATTCTTTGGATTGAATTACAGCCGGGAGGGCTGCAGCCAACTCCAGCGCCCAGAAAAACACAACTTGTTCACTCATGATCCAGTTGATGAGATTTGGGTCAGAATAGATCGGTTTTTAAAGTCAATCTTTAAACTTTAAGGGTAAGTTAAAAATTTTGGCCCTCTAAACCCATTTCCTACACAACAATGTTTTTTTTTCGAAGGGTAGAGTCCTTTTTCAGCACAATCCATGCTGTGCTTCATACAGGATATCCAGCTCCTCCTTAGTTAGCCACAAAAGTAATGCAAAGTTAATGGGGTCACTGTAAAAAGCACTTAAACATAATTGAAAACAAACGTATTTGCTTTGGGTGCAGTGTGGAGTAGGTTTCAGCATTTATTTCAGGGCTTGTGGGTATCCAGTATGAAGAACTGCATGGATTGTGCTGAGAAAGGATTCTTCTGATCAACAACATCATTGGTAAGTAGGGACTAGGGTTAGGGGTTAAAAATTTTGGACTTAAATGAAATGGCAAGAAATGGTATTTAGAGGCCATCAAGCTTCCCTAACGTGATGTATTTCCGAGTGAAACAGGATAGTCAGGCGGGACATAACATCGGGAAGGATTTGATTTGATCGTTCCAAAGTGGGCAAACCGTAACAAAGCTGGATGCTAGCTAGCCTCGCTTGCACATCACACATGCTATGCAGTAAGCTATCCCTCCCTCTGTGGTCTGAAACAGACGTGAAATATCAAAGAAACCTCCCGGCACTGTGTGAGTTGGGGTCTTGCCTCTCATCACACAATGAATTCCTGGACATCTCAACACATGAAAGTATCAGGGAAAATATTATTTTCCTGCACACGCAGCCCGTTTATCTATATGCGCGGGGCTCGTAAGGTGAAGGGGAGCTGTTGGCTAGTAAAGACAAAATCGTCTTTTTCCTATTGCCAGTAATTCATTGCGTGATGAGAGACAAGGCCAACACACCACCATGGTAAGTCAAAGTGACTTTATAAACAATTTGCACAGGGAGGCCTCTTTGTTTGCTATTTATCAATGTGTGTGTTTCAGACACATGTGTGTTAGCCTTCATTCAGTCGTAGGAGTGCAGACCTCACGACTTCAGTGGATAAATCCTGGCATGAAGTAAATGATTTTTCAGCGAATATCTTTGTTACACGAAGGCTGAGCTGTTTCTAGGTGGAATATATAGGCTGCTATAAGTTTGGAAATGGCCACATAGCTGTATCTCTTCGGCACAGCCACACACTTCCCCAAAACAGAGAAATGTTTATATCTGTCACTCAAACAGCTCAAGGCTGCTCACATTCAGTATTGGACTATTATGGGCAAACATTTATAGAAAGGTTACTGGCATGTTATTTCTAATTTAATGTTCAAATAGCTACTTTGCCCACCCATTGCCTGCCTTTTACTTTCACTTTCCAATTGAGAAGTAGAGAGACCATGCATCTTTCCATTATTCTTTCAATATTTCACCATCAAGAACCTGCACCAGATCAATTGATGATCGCAATGATGTGCTTTTTATCGCTCAAAGATGTTTGATTATAATCCTCGTCCAAAAATCGTGTGCTGGTGCCACCAACTGAGAAAGTTCCAATTCCTTCAGCATGGGAAAATGAATGGGTTATTAAACTAGCTTTGTCAGTGGTTCACAGGCTCTTTACCTTGAAAGAGGTCTTCTAATAGCGATTTCTCTCCCTGATAAGGCTGGGGATTTCAAATTTTGAAGTGGCAGTTTAAAAAAAGGAAAAATCACTAGCCAAAACTAGCTTAGCATTACAGCTCAGGTCTCCCGATGTCACCAGCTCCAGTGCATTCTTGTAGTGGGGGTGTAACGAAATTGCAACATCCGGTCATTTATTGTTAGCAATGTGGCTAAAATTAGGCTCGTTAGCAAAACATACAATCCTTGTGTAAAATGTCACTTTATCTCTCAGCCCAAATGCAATACTGGTAAACGGGAAAGGAAAACACAGTTCATTATTCACAATGGGCAGAAAAAAAGGAACTGGAGATTTGCATTTTTTCTTGTCAAAATGACAACAACACTCAGATCTATTGGCACAGCTTTTAGTGCATTATCTTCTGTTATTAGAGTATCTTTGGTCATACCCCCTCTCTCCCTACGTTCCTGTCACTCTTCACTGAGTACTAAAGCCTCATTAATGTAATCTTTTATAAAATAACTAAATTTCACCTCTCATATCTTGTGTAGGGTGAAGGGTTATTCCTGGTCAGGGCCAGAGTGAGTGAATTACAAAGCAGAAGACTTACAAATCTCTCTAGTTCCAGCAGGGCCGGTCTGTCTGTGCTGCTCTCTTGACTCTGCCAGGGACAGAAACATAACAGTGAAAGACACACTGTTAAAAAAAAACTGATGCACTCTATTTAACACAAGCTACTCAATTGATAATATTGCAGAAACTGAATACTATGCTGCATGGTACATAGTACTGAATGTATTGTATATCTACGTTGATATGTACACAGTACAGTCTACTGTATGTCTCTCACTGCCCTGTGAGGTCCTATTGTGCCATGTGTCAGTATGTATGGTGAAACTGTTAACTGTTAGGTCTCCAAAGGCCAATTCAAGACCTGAGTCAAATAGTGTTTGAAAAGAATTCTTAGCATTTGGTTTAATGTCCTAGCAATACCAATGGGTCATGGTATCAGGACAATTCAGATACCGTAAAGTAAGTAAGTAAGTTGTCAGGTAAATTGTAGGGCTAGGCGATATGAAAGAAATTCATATCATGATAATCTGTAATTTTTTCCAATATCAATATATAACACCATCTCTCTTCACATATGCAAAATCTCAATATAAATAATCCAACTGCTGTTCATCGCATTGAACTGCATGATAATGTAATGTGTGACATCAAACCAAATCTCAAATATTGAAGATCCATTTTGAGAGAATTTTTTTTCATATGTGGTTGTTATCAATCATTTAAATGACTGACTTGTGTGCAACGATATCACAATTTCATCCCGATATGACCCCGATACGATGAACAATAATTATTGAATTATTCCCAATAAATACATAAATTAACTGTAAAATAATAAAAACATAGGTTAAACCTAACACTAGGAATTATTTGCAAGTACAATTTAACCCAGGTATGTTTCTGACTCTGACATCTTGCAGACCAAACTACAATAAAACAGTAAAAAAAAACAAAAAACCTGTCTGAGCCTCTCCAGCTCTACTTTGCTCTGGCTGAGCAGCAGCTCCGTCTCCTGCAGCTTGTCTTTGAGGAGACCGTTCTCCTGCAGCACCCCCAGGTACAGCTGGGGGGGGGAGACAAACACACATACATTATATTCACAACACACACCCTTCATCAGAGGAGAACAACCCACTTTAAATAAGGTGGAGATGATGTAGATCATTTGAAGTCGTTTCATTCAAGTTGTACAGGCTCCTGTTACATAGGCAGACCAACATGTGCTTCTGTTCATTCCCCCTCTACAGCTTGTTGGGCACCATTCCTCTCTTCTGCATATCATTATAGACACGCCTCAGGACTGTTTTTCAGCAAAGTGTGAACTTTGTCATGACAAGTTTAAGAGGAGAGGATTGAACTCATACCGTTTTGTAGTCTAGTGACGAATCTCCCAGTTGAGTTTCACTGTAGAGAAACACAAATTAAGTTAATGTCAATGGGAGGTGCATAAGCAGAGCTAGGAGGATTGTAAAAGACCCCCACCACCCCAGCAATGGACTGTTTGTGTGGCTGCCATCAGGCAAGCGCCTGTGTGGCCACAAATTACACACCGAGAAACTGAGGAAGAGTTTCTTCCCACAGGCCATCAGAGCCATGAACAATAACTCTAGAAAGGACAACAGACCCAAAGACATTCTATGCATATAACTGTGCTGCCACTTTTACTGCACTATCCAATGTTTACTGCTGTATATTACATTTTTTCACTTTGTATATTTTGACATTTAATATAAAAAAATTATATTCTTCTTTTTTCGTTTTTTGCATTGTGCACTGTCTGAGAGTGATGACGCAACAACATTTCACTATACATACTTGTATGACTATGTGATAAATAAATCTCTTGAATCTTGGGAAAGAAAATAATAATATAGTAATTATGAAGAAACGCCACTATCTATATATCGGCACTCACTTGGAAGTGCTGTTACGGTATGTATCGTCCATAGGGGCTTCGTTCGTGGAATCCTCATCTTCATTCTGAAAAACATGACCCAAGTCATTACTACTACGTTTGTAGTATTTCAATAGAACCTCAGACATCAAAACTGACCAGTTCAATGAATAGCCATAATGAACCAAACATCACATTTCCAATTTTGTAATAGCTTATTTCACTAGTGCAGCCTCCATTTCCAAGGGATTCAGAATAGCGAGGTTCCACTTTACTAAAAAAATATGATGAACTGGTGTGTCTCCCCCCGACACACACTTGTATAGTTTACACAGATATTAAAGCTGCTATATGTACGATTTTTTTTATCATTTGGAATGAGGACCATGTAGACTCAACTACACACAAATTATGTTCAATAAGAACGCAATTTAATTTTGCTAGCCGGACAAAGTGAGGACCATTTAGACTCAAACATTAAATTACGTTCTTATTGAACGTAATCTCTTTGAGCTTCTCCGATGGTTAGAGAGGAGAGCCTCTCTGTGAACCTTTTGAATGGAATTTATGTGCACTGCTGTTACACTGGTCAATGACACTCACTCACAGTAGACTGTGGGTCAGTGTGCCCATGTTAAGATATGTTTTACAGCAAAATCCATTCAAAAAAATCTTACATATAGCAGTTTTAAGTTGTGAAATGACCTAGTGAGCATTTTTTTAATAAAAATTTCAAATGCTTCCATACCATTCACCAAATCCAGCATTACATATGTCTGTATTATAAGGAAGGACAAAATAAGCATTCCAAACTCTCCTACAGTCAGAAACATTTAGTTTTTGTTATGAAAAGAGGGAGTGATCCGAATGTTTTGTATAATCATTGTATATTATGTGTTATATGCAGATACAACCCTGTGGCAGTTGACAGGTAACATGTCTGTGTCCCTGTACCACATGTGTCAGTTTGTGCTATGAAAACTGAGTTGTCTCTGGTCCAATATCACCAAGATGAATTCTTGTGCATTTTACGTACTTGGCAAATAGAAAGATTTTACATATGCGTGATGTAAACTCAATCTTTACCTCTCCACCGAGCTGAACTATCCCAGTTGAGCGCCTCTCCCGCCGCCCCTTTCGTCTATCCCTCACTCCAAGCCGCATCTCTCCCTCCGGCTCCACCGTCTTAATTGGGTCAGTGTCTGGAATACAGCAAAATAACCTCACATTACAAATACATTTGTAGTCATTGGCTGGGCAGCACTAGCCTTTTTTTAGTGCCTCTGTGACAAAGCCACATTTCCTAAATTTTTTTTTTTACTGTTAAGGGCACTCCACCCAAGGTTTTAATCTTAACAATCTTGCGTCGACATCAACCCATTTCTAACAGTTCCGTCTCACTCACCCCTCTCAGCAGGCGTGAGAGTGACGATGGGACTGACAGGCTGGATGTTGCGGGGTGGTGTTTCGGCAGCTTTACCCACGCTCTTCTCTGCCTCTTTCAGGTCCGTCAGAGTCACTCCCTGTCAAGAAGAAGCACAACTCCTAATCACCATCACTACAAAGCAGCTTGTGACTGATGTCAATATGATACAGACTGTGATGCAGTGGTAAAGGAAAAGGTGGGTAGACTGTGAACTCCAGCTGATGATCATCGTAACGCCAATAATCGCCAACATAAAAAGAAATTCAGAATATAATTATTTTGTTTTATTTCCTCAAAAAGACTATTTTTATGTAAATGTGGTATGTATAATGTATGTATCAATCTGATACTACTTACTATAAACTTTACTGTGAATGTCAATAATGAATATTTATATCAGCTTAAAAAGATTGGTAAAAACTACATCACAAATAAAAAGATGGGGAAAAACTACTTCACAAGTAAAAAGATGGGAAAACACTACTCCACAAGTTAAAAAAAAAAGTGGGGAAACTGGTTACAGTATATAGGTTATTTGTAAGGCACAGTGTATGTAGAGGTCCTTTATGGCCACTTACCTGTGTGGAGCGGCGAGACTGGTTACAGTATATAGGTTATTTGTAAGGCACAGTGTATGTAGAGGTCCTTTGTGGCCACTTACCTGTGTGGAGCGGCGAGACTGGCGCATTAGGCGAGAGCGAGCTTTCCTCTGAGACTCTGACTCCTCGTCTCTGACTGGAGCCTGGAACCTGAAGAGGTTAAGATCCATACAACAAATACTAGCAATGACAACTCCAGTCCACACATACACACATGCAGAAACCACAAAATATATACAGTATATGTTCTGTTTCCAGAGGTGGGATCAGGTCACTCTTGCTCGAGTGTCAAGTCTTGAACAAGCCCCAAGTCCAAATAAAACAAGCTAAGTCAAGTCAAGTCAAGCAAAGGTACACAACATGTAGGATCAAGTCAAGTCCAAGCCACACATAGGATCAAGTCAAGTGAAATTTAATTTTTGCTGGACCCATCAGGGCCAGCCTACAGGATGGAAGGTGCCTGACTGACTGATGCCACTGAGTCAGCGTTGTGAAATACAAATCATGTAGAATCAAGTGTGAATGCACACTGTGTACACTCAACCACAATCACACACACACACACACAGCGCTAATGTTACCTTAGCAACTGCTTGACAACCACCTGCTTGTCACTTGATGAACCTGCAAGCTAACATTATGGTAGCAAGCCTTTCTGCCAATAATGTTGTCTATGGTTGACTAACAGTGAATATGATCTGACAGTATGTTTGACAAGGCTGGCTAGCTATCCAGACATCTCATCTTCCCGATCAACAGCATTATCATGAACAAATGGTAGGCAATGTGTACCGTCAGTCGTAGCCTTAACTGAAGTCACTGTCAGAGTTTGCTTAAACACTAGCTGAGTCTTGATGAAAGACTAAGATATTTGTCCAACAGAATAGTTTTTTTCTACATTTTCTACATTTATAAATCAAATCACAGCAGTGAAAGTTCACAACACTTGATACGGAGTGCATCATATTAGCTGCCTGCTAAATGCTAACATTAGCTAGCTCACTATTTCGATCAGCTGTTGCAAAAGGGTGTGCATTTCCTTCAATAGTTAGGTAAATACATTGTAACATTGTCACAGTGCATCATTACTTTCAAGAAGGAATGATTTCAGTAATATTTTATTACTTTCCCAGTAGACCAAGCTTATGTTAGTTGCCATTGCATTGTAGGGATACAATTATATTGATAGCACATTCACTTTGAATTGTGAGAAGGCTACTATGTCAGAGCTCTGCAGTATATCTGAAATTAATCAACACCCCTCTAGCCAATCAGAATCAAGTAATTCACCCAGGCCACGGTATAATACATGTTACTCCTATGGTCTAAGACAGTCCAAAAACACTAGTGAACATGAAAAACTCCCAAATCCAAAAAATAGAGTGCCAAAACTTAAACTTGTGATGTCATCAGGTATTAAGTCTGAAGCTGCTTCATAGACAGTGAATTGAAAAGGGTTTGAGATGACACAGAGCACCCAGATGAATATAGTATATGGGTATATGGGTACATTTTCTGTTTCAAAACTGAGAACATGGTATAGAATAAAGCTCCTTTGGGTATAAAAACTAAATCAAACATTCTGTAGGTCCGCAAAAACAGTCTCCAATTCATTGTCAATGGAGCAGCTCCACTTTACACCTGATCGCATCACAGGTTTGATTCTTACTTCTCTGGTTTCTGGCTTTTTTCCCCTCTCTTTTTTTCAAAAGAAGATTTTGTACTGGGTCCAGCTGTACTAGGCAAGCCAAGTCTTGTTCTACTTTTCTACACACATCAGCAATAAATACTGAGTCATTTCAAGTCTCTCTATCTCAAGTAATATGCAAGTCTCAGGTCATCCACTGACAAGTCAAAATCAAGTCTCAAGTCATTTCACTGTGTCCAAAGTCATAAAATTTGTGACTTAAGTCCGACTCGGGCCCAAGTCATACTGAGTCAGGTCCACACCTCTGTCTTGTTACACTACAGCATCCCAACCACCACAACAACCTACTTTATCTATAAGACAAATCCATTTCCCTATGACTGGTTGGAGATTTTAGCAGTAGAGGTGGATGTGAGCTGTTTTAGCATATTGTTTCATACTTGCGCCTGTCAGCACTGGGGTTGTTGGGGCTCTCGGCTGTGGCATCCCTCCTCTGAGGAGTTGGTTGGACACGGGCTGTACGGTTGGCCTTGTCTTGCTCCTTCTCCTCCTCATCTCTCTCTTCTGGTGTCTGGACACAAGTAAGTGGCGAGAGAGAGCACACCCATCAGCTAGATTACTGAGATGCTTTGTTACAACAATGCATTTATTGTGCTGTAAGACGCACAGAGTAAGATTTTCGATCATCTGAAATGACAATTCAACCGCGTACCATTATGTGGAATAAGCACTTAATTTGGTGGTTGAGTCTACGTGGTTCTCATTCCATCGGGCCAGCAATGAGGACCTTGTAGACTCAACCACTAAATTCCATGCTTATTCCACATAACACTTCGCGGTAGAGTTATTTAACGTAACTGTGCATGGTTAAGTCTTCACAACTGTAGACTTTGACCTGACAAAGATCCATCATGGATCGAAACTTTGTCCGCTTAATAAAGAAGTCTAAATTATACCTTGTGTGCGGGTTCCATCTTCAAATCATGTTCTGCACATAACCCAGCACTCACTGTCGATGTGCGTAGAGCTAATCTTTCACTACAAGTCTACACAGTCCTCATTTCAAATGATCAAAAATCTTAGTGCATTTTCAATGATTCAGCCCTTGATACTGAAAAGAGAGACACACATAGAAATGGGTGAACATGAATTATGCAGATTCCCTGGTTTGTGTTGCTGGGATCTTACCTTATCAGCAGGGCTGACTGTGGATGTAGTGACGCTCTCGCTGTCCGGACTGGACACAGTAGAGCTTTCTGAGAACAACCAGAAGAATCCATCAGGGATGCCCCCATACAGATACTATCGTATATCGGGCCGATACCGGGCTAACATCGGGTATCCGTAATGGAGAGTTTCCCCTTAAATAAAAGTTCGACACCAAGAGCCATGTGTAGAGCAAAGTGACTTGTATTTCCTGCAATTTGGACGTAGAAAAGATCACTCTAATAGTGAAAAATGGATACTATCTCTATCTCAATAATTTGTGTCTAATGCCTGCCAACTGTCACGGTAAATGCTGTTCAGTAAAACTAACAGATCAGATCAGTATACAGATATCGGACGGTACTTAAAAGTTTAGGACTCAGAATTGGTATCAGCAATGAAATGGTGGTACTGATGCATCCCAAACACGATCATTTATGATCACTGGTAAATCAACATT
The DNA here is from genome assembly GCA_900302295.1 of Parasudis fraserbrunneri. Taxonomy (NCBI): domain Eukaryota; kingdom Metazoa; phylum Chordata; class Actinopteri; order Aulopiformes; family Chlorophthalmidae; genus Parasudis; species Parasudis fraserbrunneri. The sequence continues at coordinate 12,696 of OMKL01048262.1, forward strand.
TCAAAAAACAATGAGTGGTTTACCAGGACTGCTCTCCCTCTCCTCGCTCAGCTCCAGTCCTCCAGACACGCCCCTCTCTTTAGACTGGTCCTGGACGTTCATCTTGTCCTTGCTGCTCATCCTGCACACTGAGCTCCTGGAACACACCAAATAAGGACACGTGTTGTTAGCATTACAATCTGCACATGAAAATAAATAGAGAGAGAGCTATTCTTCTCATGTATACATAGTGGGGACAAACGAGAAAACATTTATAACATATACTTTTTTTTTCTTTTTTTTTTTTAAATAAAATTTAAAATCAGGAAATTACAACTGGGGAATAACTTTTCTTAAATGTGTATGGCTGGGTACAATGAGTCTAAGTTCAGGAGTGATCACAGATAAAACACAGACCTCCGCCGTTTGTTTTGGGCGTTGGCAGCGGTGGAGCCTGGGGGGTTTTGTCTGTCCAAGATGGACTGTTCATTACGCCACTGCAGAGAGACACAGTTGTCAGGTACAAAGATATAGGACCACTGAGCCTCTGAATATCAAAGAAGCATAATATGTTTGGCAGGTAAATACATAAAACGTTTGCACTTGTCAAAACAAAAGAGAATCTCACGCTGGCTTGTTTCTTTGACAGCTCCTCCAGCAGTTCCTCAACACTTTCATCAGCTACATCAAACGGCGTCTGACCCTGCAAAGTCAATTTATAAATAAATAAAAAGAAACAAAATGATAAAAATAGCATGTTTATGAATGATCTGTCAGATCTACCCCAGAACATGACATGGCATGGTCCAACATGTCTAAATGCTATCATATGTCTTTCTGTCATCTCATTGTTACCAAAAGTCAGTAGCACATTCTACACATACAAGACATTGAACAAGTTATAACAAAAACATAATATTTTTGTTTCCCTCACCGCATTGCTGCGGGCCTCCATGTTGCACAGCTGTTCAGCCAGTAAACGACAGGCCTCCCCTTGGCCCCAGTGCGCTGCAGCATGGAGGGGTGTCCAGCCGTCAAAATCCATGGCTGACACATCCAGCCCACACTGACACAGCAACCTGTAGCACAACACAACAGTGACAAGCAGGAGTGATTTTTCAGGGATGGGATGAGTGTGTGCAACTATCCAGGACCAAGCCAGGGGATCTTGAGGGAGGGATACAGGGTCAACAGTAGATGACACATAGAAAGCTGGGAACCTTAAGTTTAATTTAACATGCAGCTTAGCACTGTGTGTCAATTTTTTTCAAGTCATAAATATGTAATAAACATTGTGTTTAGGGCTTTGGACATTATTAAGGAAACATATGACGGTCATTTCCAAGCTCAATTATGTGTAATAGATTGATAACCATTTTGTCCACTAGAAAATTCATAAATCCCTCCAAAAGACCACATAAAGATCTTGAATAACACTTATGAAATGTTCATACTGTCATCAATACCTTTTGAAATCTGGAGATTTATGCAAGAATCTTTTTTTTGGTGATTGGGTTGCATGCGCTTTTTTCTGAAAACCCCTCTTACCAACAATGTATCTAGACAAACCATACACTCCCAGGTCTCTAGTTTATGGGTGTAAAGTTTCATAGTGCCACGATTAACTTTGAGCACACAATAGGTCATTTTATACAGTGAGGTCAAGTTTACCTCAATAGTTTATTTATTTAACTTTGGAGCAATATTTTACCCCTCTCCAGGTAAGCAAGACATGCCATGGTTGGTATCGACAGGTGCCTCAAGGTCTCCAATTTCATATGATACCACTATCTTTGCTCCAGCTTTACAACTGAGCCTGCTACAGCCTCTGAAAGATAGTAATGTCGATCCGACCCCAACGCATGTGTGTTTTGGAGATTGCCTTCAGATCATATAGGCATCAGATATGGGGTTCATTGTAGAATAGATATAAAAAGTCATAAAAAGGAATCAGATATGAGCAGCAATTCTGAAATGAGCATGAAGACCTGCTATATGAAACCAGCTAGAAACCAGCTGTTCAGGTCTTTTGGAGCTTAACAGCACCTTAAATTAGACGTTTTTTTCTTTCATTACGACAATAGTCACACATACTCACTTGATAGCCTCTAGGTAGCCCTTGGCCGCAGCTACGTGCAATGGGGTGGCCCCAGTTTTGGGGTTTCGTAGGTCCATGGGCGGGCCCTCAGTCAACCAGGATCGGGCGTCTCTCATAATCAGCTCCTCCTCCAACCGCTTGGCTGCCTCCAAATCCACACCTGGATGGATGCAAACAGAGAAATATCAGGACGTGTTTAACTACCTTTTCAACTGTGTGACTTGACATAATGAGGCACACACTTGATTAATACAAGAAGGGGAAGCTCACTCCTATCACCTAAAAGGGCAAATAACAGTTTAAAAAAGCTTACATTGTGCAATAATGAGCATCCCCTTCCCATTCTCTGTTCCTCAATGTCTTTGATGCTCGGTGACACTTCCACATCACCACCACCTTGTTATGTTTGTGTGTTGAGATCCACTACTCACCCTGTCTCAGGGAGTATTCCTGAAGAAGGGATTCAGTGGCCTCATCCTCAGCAATGTCAAGAGGAACGTCACCATCACAGTTCACCGCAGAGAGAGATGCACCCTGCTGCAGAAGGAAACTAGCACACAACAGATGGGCAGATTTAGAGATCATTCCCCCAGCACTGATCCAGTACTGTCATTGATGACACAATGTATACAGCTAAAGGCTGATTCATGCTAAGGCACCTAACACTTTTGATAACTGTAATTCGACAGAAATTATGCATTTTCAACAGAAGTTATGCATTGCTCTACACTTTTCTTTAATGTCGCCCACACCTCCAGAATTGTGTTATGTCGCAGACGCTGTCATAGTTTGTCCCACAGTGTGATTGGATGAAATGCTAACCTTGCCATGGATATACATGTGGTGTCACTTTGGTTTTAGCTGTATTGTACCCAACATGCTTATACATGGAGGGGACAGAAGAAAGATTGGCAGAGCAGTCGGGAGCTTGGAGTGTTGTGTTACCATAGAGACAACAGAAACCCTCACCAAATGATAAACGTCAAATGACACCTTAATTTCTGTTGAGCGACAGTTGTCAAAAATGTCAAGGACCCTAGCATAAATCAGCCTTAACACATAACATTATTTGCTGATTACATTATCTATGTTTAAATTAAATTTAATATATAGGAAACAGGCCAACAAACTTTTAAAACCACAACAGATAAACAACAAATAAAGAAAACAGACAAATACATCGATCGATAGATAAATAAATAAATAAATAAATAATTTGTAATTGGTCTTTTCAAGTGCTAGTGTGCTGGTATATTCCTGCTTTAGCTGATTTGGGGTCTTGCCAATGGGGACAACAATGTTAGTATTGTTGATTACAGAAATAGTCTGACACCCACACTGCATATTCACATCCCTAATGGAAAAGCCTACCCTATCCCCCAGTCCTTACTGTGTTAAAGGGGAACTATGCCTGTTTTAAGAATTCATACATTTTATTCCTATGGTCTAAGACAGTCCAAAAAAATTAGTGAAAAAAAAAAAGGAAATCTCTCCCAAATCAAAAACTGAAACTTGTGATGTCTCTCGGGTCTGAAGCTTCTCCACAGAAAATGAAAGGGAGAGATGGTTATGGTGACACTGAGAACACCATGGGGAATGTTCTGAGTATATGTGTACATTTTCTGTTTCAGAACTGAGAACACTAATATAGGATAAAGCTCATTTGGGTATAAAAACTCAAAAAAACATTATGTATGTCCACAAAAGCAGTCATTGTCAATGGAAGAGCTCAAGACTTTACACCTGATGACATCACACGTTTGAGTCTGACTTCTCTGGTTTCTGGCTTTGGGAAAGTGATTGAATTTAGTGATTGAACTTTCCTTGACCATGGAAATAACATATTGGAATTCTTGATTTGGGTGATGCTGCTCTTTAAGAGTTTTACTACATACTCTGTGATGTCCAGGTTGCCACAGGAGGCAGCTACATGCAGTGGTGTCCATCCTTCACTGTCAACCTGGTTCACATCAGCACCTTGCGCCAAAAGAAAGGACACCATCTCCATGCTGCCATCAATACATGCCTACGGAGGGGAGGGAGAAGAGGAACAGAATAAGAACGACTGTATAGCAAACTTAGTGTTTATACAATGATATTGTTGAACTGTCAAAGCAAGCTTTACCTGATGAAGAGCAGTGATGCCATCGGCGTTGGCACAGTTGATAATGTCTGTGGGATCCTCTCCGTTATTTCTGTTGGTCTCCCGTGCTTCTTTGAGCATCACCCGGGCTTCCTCTGTATCTCCACTGGCACAGGAAGCCAGGAATTCTGCAGCCCTATCAAACCTTACGCTTCTCCTAAAAGAGATAATATGGACAGATAGACGGTTTCAATGGTTACTCGTATAGTTTGCCAACTTCTGATATAATAATTGCACCATTGCTTTAATCTAAAAACAAGTAACGTATGTGACGTTGGGCAAGCTGCAGCTGACAGCCTACGCACAACATTCCTCATCATAGCTTGTGCTAAAGCTAGCTGAATGTTAGCTAAGTTTCGTTCATGTTTTGACGTGTTTCACACGAGACGCTTCCCCACCTTCGTTTAAGTAACGTTAGATGACTGGTTGACCCAGGGGCTTCCTCTTCCTCGGTAGTCGGTCCGTTTCCATCTCCATCGTGAGAGTGGTCCTTTAGCTGATCGTTGTTTACGGCCTCCGACTCACCACCACCATCCTCGGTATCGCCCCGCCACCTACGTCTGGGCACGGCCGGCTCTTTGTCGGTGCAAGAACCGGCCCAGCGCTTTAACTGTTCCCGCCGTTTAGCCTTTGCAGCGTCCCCCATAATTAATCTAAGGAGGACTTTTATCAAATAAAAGATATATTGGAAGGAAAAGACACACCCTCCATGTGTACACTTCCACTTCCTTGTTCTTGCACTGGGTGTGAAGCCTCTCGGGTTGTGTTCGAGGTCGTAGAGAGCGCGCAAGGCTGCGCAGACTTGTCTTACGTCACACTTTTTTTCTTTCTTTTTTTTCTTTTTTTGCCAGTTTGGGGGTATGATACATACCGTAGATATAACATCTGAACGATTATACCGCCGCGCGCATATAACATTCCCATCCAATGTTCTTTATTACAGCCTGTTGAACTTTTGGATAAAATACTCTGTTTAATTTCCACCTACACGTCTCCCAAAACGTGTTATTTAATATTTATAAATAATACCTAACTTATCCAGTTGCACTTTGAGGATATAAAAATTTCCATACAAGATCTTTGCATCTTTCTGCTGTCAGAAGTGGTTGTGCAACAGCTCACCACACAGCTGAGTCTGGCTTCAACTAAGGAGAAAAATAACTAGTGTGGGATGGTCTGGGTATAATGTGGCTGGTTAAGGTTTTCATAGTATTTATTTATTTATTTACCAATAGGCTACATATAGTGTAAAAACTGTAATGCTAGCTGAAATAATCAGTATTCGTCCTACAAATTTTTCAGAAATACTCACTTCAGTCAACAGATTGTAAACATTCCAACATGAGCAAAAGGTCAAATTCCACCTCTGCTTCAGCTGCTGGTTACCTATCCTCACTATTATTGTGCTGCCAATAGCCAAAGAGGAGAGCTTTGCTGGCCTGAACCCATATCTAGAAAGTAAGTGAAAATATCCATAAAATATTTGTTTGTATTTGTTTGATTTTATTTTGGCATCACTGCTTTTCTATATTTAATTATAAATGCATTGTATAGCCTACCTTATTGAAGTGATAACTTAGAAATTGGAATACTGTTCTCGCCTTGTGATCCTATCTGTAGCCTAACGCAGACACGTTGTGTGTGAGCAAGGCAGTTCAAGCTTCTTATTTTTAGACCAGAGTAGCCTTATGAAGAGAGAGATGTTGAAGAGGGGATTAGCCAGGAGTCAAACCCTTGGCCACAAAAGGATGCATAACGTTCGATACAATTGTCAATCCAGTATCTTTAAAGATGTTATTTGGACATGACATTTATCATAAAAAAAATCTTTTGAGGGAAATTGGCCAGTTGGACAGGGGTCGGGGGTGCTGAAAAATTAATTTGGCTATAACCGCAATATTATTAGCTCTAAGCTATGGGGATATACAGTATTTGTTATCTTGTTTTCGTTTATTGTGAGAAAAAGTAGACTGTTCAACTATTAGTCCTCTTCATAGCTGTGTAGCTGCCACTAGAGGATGCAATCAGACTTTCACTCAGTTGCTGCTTTGTTTGTAATCTTACAATTGTTAAATTCTCTAGTGCAATTGTAGTCTCAGTTCTGAGTCCATTCACTTTGGGGAATGGAATTGGGGGACATCAAATTAAAAGAATATATAAAAAAAAAACACAAATACAAAGTGACGTGTTAATGTTTTAGTCATCACATAATAATAACTTTGTTGTAAATAGCAAACTGTTTATTGATGATGTAGTATATTCAAACCAACAAATTGTCATGACCTGAAACTACCACCTATTTACATTTTCTACAGAAAACACTTAGCTCCCTCTGAAGACATTTTAAAATGACTCCACCCAAGCATGTGATATCACACTCGATCCCACCGCACACTCTAACTCGGCTGGCCCGAGAGTGGCTGACAGAAGATACACCAAATTTTGACCCTGCAGGCGTTTGTGTGGGGTCACAAGAGGTCGAGGCCAGGTTGCTCTGTAAATCACCATACAGTGTGCTGGCAGGAAGTCCCTTCTTCACTGCAGTCTTTACAGAGCTTGGCTGCACTGTGGAATGGGCATACCAAGAGGGAGCCCAAATAGGTAGGTATTGAAATCTTAAAGCACAAAAAAACAAATTTGCTGCACAGTTGCTGTACATTGTAATTAAACAGCAGATTTAGTTGAATAATAGGCCCAATATTTATCAAGCCTCTCAGAGTAGACATGCTGATCTGAGATTATAAATGAAATATCTTGCTTTTTCATTCATATGCTGTATATAAATTTATATATACCGTATACTATAATACTGATTTCAAATAAGCATTCCACAGATGCTAGTTTAATCCCAGCCTGGGTCGTTTGGCCATGTCCATGTAATGTCCTTATCTTCAGGTCAAGATGCTGTCACACTGACTGCTGTGGTGAGAGGCCCAGCACGATGTCTACTTCTTGGGGAGAGACCAGCTCTTAACTGCCTGGCCCGGGCCTCTGGGATAGCCACCTTCTGCTCTCAGCTCCAGAGAGTGGCAATGGCAGCAGGCTGGCATGGAGAAGTGGCTGGTACACGCAAGACCACCCCAGGCTTCCGTCTAGTGGAGAAGTATGCCATGCTGGTTGGGGGTGTGTCCATGCACAGGCAGGACCTGAGTGGGATGGTGATGCTGAAGGACAACCATGTCTGGGCATCAGGAAGTATCACACAGGTAGACAATCGCATCATGGGTGTAGCTGAAATGGCTCAAAAGCTATATGTTCTCATAGCTGATATATGCAACAGCAGCCTGTATAGACATAATCGAAATTAGTTTCCATTGTCAGACATCATCAAAGTATAGTTGACCCAGAGAAAGTGTGTGTCATATTATGCAATCAGGAAGTTTATGTTCCACTAGGCTGTGCAGGCTGCCCGTTCAGTGTGTGGCTTCAGCAGTAAAATTGAGGTGGAGTGTGGCTCCAGGGATGAGGCCAGTGAGGCGGCCAGAGCAGGGGCAGACATCGTCATGCTGGATAACTTTACACCTCAGGTAAAACATACAAAGATAAATTCCATAAACCAGGCCAGAGCCCAGACTAGTTTGATTGCATGGAATTCATCCAGTCTCCTTTTTTTCTTCTCAACTTCTATCTCTATTATTCTCCTAACCCTCCGCCTCATCCACTTTCAGGAGCTCCACACTGCAGCCAGTGTCTTGAAGAAAGAGTTCCCAACTTTGCTGATAGAGGCCAGTGGAGGAGTGACTCCAGAGTCCCTACCTCACTACTTCTCCCCTCATGTGGACATCATCTCCTTGGGCTGCATAACTCAGGGTTGCCCAATTGTGGACTTCTCTCTTAAGGTTCAAAAGCCTGTTGCTCACCAAACGCTTCAAGATGGCTAACCACATTTCAAAAAGGGATATAAAATTGATGTTTAAGACATAGGCAGTTCCATATTAACTGATGTTTTATGTGACCAACATTTTATTAGCTTTGTTTGCCCTCCTCACAGGATGGCACAGACATACACACATAAAATACAACATGTAAATACAAAAAGGAACAGCAAACCCTCCCACCCACCAAAACAAGACTGAATGTTGAAATATTGGACAACTGACCAAATTTATCAAGGAGATTTCCCATTTAGAATATCCCAGAACCACCTCTGTTATATCAGACTGCAGGTTAAAAGTTGTTAGTGATCAACAAACACTGACAACCTGTCCTAGGACTTTCTATTCCTCCATGTAATCTGGACACTCATTCTGGAAAGATCAAAAGATAAGAGAAACTAGGTTGTGCCTTCAGTGTTATTTTCGTTTTGAATGTTGTTCAAAAGCTGTTGAACACCAGTGTGATGCAAAATTGTGACACAAGAGTGCAACCAGGAACAAATGTATACATTTGATTTTCAATTTACTGTGCTTTATTTTATTTTATTTTATTGGATTGTAGTAGTGGACAGTGGACAATATAGCATTTTGGTAACACTTTCTATGAAGCCTGAGTCTATGCATTTTTCATATTTCAGAATCATATTTGTTCATTATAGCACAATCATACTGAATTAAGTATTGTTATAATCATACATAGATGAGTATGTCCAATAGTATAATGTCTTGTAGCAATAATAAGACTTTGCAATGATATCACAATGTGTTATGACGTTTTTTCATAATGACCTATGTTTCATCATGTGTCATAACAGGCAAAGCTCATAGTGCATTACAATACCTCATAACACATACCAATAGTAATAATTTAAATTACTCCTTATAATTACAGGCCACTAAATGCATGACTTTGCTCACTTTAGCGGCTTGTGATGATATTATAAGGATTCATTTCAATCATAACTATCATGCATTATGATTATGTTATAATGTGTTGTGAATATAATTATAATGCATTGTATGCACAGGATTCATAGAAAGTGTTACTGTACTTGTATTATTATTCTACTGTAAATTAAGTAATTGAACACTTAAGATGACACTAACTAATTTACCAGATTGAGGCATACCTGATTCATTCTCTCTATGTGGCTGGCCAAAGCGATCTGTGCTTAGAAAAAATGGCAGTGGAAGGTGATGATAAATTATGTATAGAGCTGGCTGTGGGCCCATTCTTTCCTCTGTAGTAAAGCAACTTTTCTATTAATACAAAAGAGACCCAGAGTGGAATTCCCCTTTAAACTTTTGTGATGAGAACAGACATGGAGCCACATTTGTCACAGCTCTAAATGTCTGTGGTACTGACACCTTTGAGAATAGCTGTCAAAAGAACACTAGGCCTCATCCAGACAGGAAGCAAAGCCTGTACACAATATAAATCAGGGGCAAGGACTTAAAAAAAATAGTCATCAGGCTTGGGTTCCTGTCTATAATGTGTAAGAACAAATTTGTGCTTAAGAATATGTCATGCATGAGGCCCACTGTGATCTGAAACTGATAGAACATGTTCCAGTACATGACTTCTGAAATGTGAACTCTTCAATACTATGAAATAAGCTCAGTGCCTACTGCCTGAACTTGCAGCCATCCATAAGCTATTAATTATAAGATACATAATAGCTCAAATGGAAATATTTCTCAGCAATTTGTGTTTGTTCTTTGCAACTCTGTCATACTTTTATTGAAGTCTGGTTTCAACTCATAGCCTACACCCTTTGAACCACATACAGACCCAGCAGCTTGAGCTGCTGCAGCTTATTTTCATGTTTACGTTTAAAGATGATAGATGCTCTGTTTACCTTTAAAACTTGTCACATAAAGTGTGAAAAAGCAGATAAAACATAAATCTTTACCTGCTGTCAGATGCTGAACAAAGGCAGTGGCGAGATGTTTTCTTGCTGGTATGATGCTGGAGTATTTAGTGAGGGTGCTACAGGATTTATACAAATGCATAGACACACATGGTAAGATAGCCTCCTCAAGCCTCCGCCCACCTGTTCAAGGCTTTATGTATGGAAAGATTTATATAAAACAAACAAAGAAATAAAAGTCAGAATTGACAAAATAATGCAGACTGATTTTTTCAATAATATAATGTCGTTTTCAACTTATTTTTTCCCTATAGGGACATTTATAAGCAGAAGTGAAAAAAAACCAATGACTGCTGATGCTCACTACCAGAAGAAAGAGGAAATGTTAAAAAGATGTATGAGAACATGGATGTCACAACCACAGCTAACCACTAAGGAAACACCCTCTCACAGGATGCACTGCAGAGATACACATTCTTGTATAGGTGATAATGGTAGCTCACATCTGTCATTTCCCTCAGCGGTGAAAAGAGTGATGGGCAAGATGTATGGGCAGCGACACCCGTTCCCGCTCACCTACATGGTAGCCATGGGTAAGAACTAACTGAGATTTACTACATATTGAAATATCATTGAGGTAAATGTTAAAGTGCAACTTCAGAATTTTGGAACCCTAGCCCTATTTCCTATTTATCAGTTATGTTGTTGATTGGTAGAGTCTCAGGACAATACGTGCTGTTTTTCATACTAGATACACACAGCTCTGCCTAGTTAGCCACAAACTAATGCAAAGTCAATGGGGCCATGTTCCAGTCTGTACAAGCCCTGAAATCAACACTGAAACCTACTCCACAGTGCACCCAAATTAGAATTCAGCGTTGATTTCAGGGCTTATACGGACAGGAGCATGGCCCAATTGACTTTGTATTAGTTTGTGGCTAACTAGCCAGAGCTGCAGGTAATACCAGTATGAAGAATAACATGGATTGTGCTGAGAAAGGACTCTATCAACAACATTGTTGGTAAAATAGGGCTAGTGTTCCATTTTCAAATGGAAAAGACGAGATATGATTTATCTGAGCAAGGAAATAGTTTGGGTGTGCCCTTGGAGGGTGTTGGCTTAGGGGTTATGATAAAAGCTCTTTGGTTATTTCTGACTACTCACTGCACAACATGAGAAATATGTTTTTAAAAACCGCAGAATCTAGGCTTAACACAGTGCAATGATATGATACCTGTTATGAAAGATCCTTTATCAGTCGACTTCTGCGGCAATATTTTAGATCAGTGGTCACCCACTCTTCCATCACAAGCCCATGACTAGGTGTGGTTGTTCATGAGTGGTTTACTTGAAACCATATGCACCCATTTGGTTAGAGGATGTGTGCAAAAAAGAGTTGTTATATTAGCTATTACATCATTAGTTCACAAGCAGAGGCATTTGTCAGTCTGCAAAAACTTGTAATGAGCTATTAACATTTCATAGATGCATGTTTGGAGGGAAAAGCTGTATTTTAGAAGAATAATAGACCTAATTCTCTATTGTGATATTAGGCCTAGCATCACAACATTAAACTGACAAGTCTTGTAAGCAATATTTTATAAAGTGATTTTATAGATCTGTAAGATATTGGGTCGGTGTTGTTGTTATAAGCAAATAAATCCTTCAGAAATAACATAAGCCAATTGCTTTTGAAATTGTAAGGCCTACAAGAGGTAATTGATGCTTGCATATCTGCGCCACTGCTTTCCCCTGAGCGACTTAGCATATTTAGGTGTTCTAAAACATTTATAAAAAGTTATTAATTGAGTGATCATTCTTAAATATCTAAAATATGGTTCACATAGTGTTGCTTAGTTGGAGGTGTTGCTGAAAGCCCATGAAATATATTTTTTGTCCTCAACTACTTGTACTGTACAAGGCTGGGATGACGTCATATATGAAATTCCGTCAAATCCTTTTCAGTATTTAGTGTTCATAGTATTCTCGTGATATTGGATGTATTTCCCTACCAATAGAGTGCATAGCCATAAACACTGATCACTGGCTTTGGTTGCTGTTTAATAACAATTACCTCTTGTGGCCAATATGGCAGTAAGATGATCTAGTAGAATAGGCCTACTATAAGGAGTTGAATTTAGAAAGCAATACAATCTTAACAGCAGGTGCAGGCACCAATACCAGGCAAATATACTAGTGAAGCCCCAAAACCAAGATACAAGTTGCACAATGGTCTCTGGTGATGCAGAAATTGTGTTCATTTATTAATTAACACAAAAAGTTAACATTGAAAGTTTTATTAAACTTTCAATTTTATGATTGTTTGACTTGATTATACTCACTAAAGTAATGTTCTATGGCCATCTCTTTCTTTCTTTCTGTCTTTCTTTCAAATCACAGCCATCTCTGTTACATCGGCTTTCAACATTGATACCACAAACCCCCAGGTCTTTACTGGGGAGCCAAACCATTTCTTTGGATACAAAGTCTTACAATTCATCTCTGGTCAAGAAAAGGGGCAAGTATTTGTGAAAAGACATTTAAATTTACATTTAATTTAATATTGTCATATTACCAAAATCTTACTAAGTTAGTTATAAGTTGGAAATGTTAATAGCCAGTGGGTCATTTGGCTTAAATGTTTATTTGACATTTAAATGTAGCATAGACATAGAACAGAATTGTGATTGATCCTATCTATGTTCCTATGAAGAGCCGAAATTTGATATATGGTTTATCACATATAACTCATGATAGCATCCTGTCAGCAACAATGATGACTTAAATGATAATACCAGTATTTTTGACATGTGGGTTCCAAGTCATTCTTGCCTTTATACAAAAATGAAATCAGCAATCGTTTTTCACAAACTTTTACCATTACCAAAAAATGTGGTAGATATACCACTACCATAGGCTTCTAGTATATCTGAAAATGTGTCTTAAACACCACATGAACCCATAAATCACCACTGACTAAAATGTCATGCTAACATCTGAGGTGACTTTATTTTCCTGTAAAGGTGCTCCATAGTGCTTTAATACGGTGTCTAAAAAAGGAAGAAGAGGAATTCTTCACCAGATACTTAATAATGGCAAAACTTTTCAGAAAGCACGTGACACATAAGAGATAAGCATGGCATTTTAGTCAATTGTGGTGACTTTCATGGGTTTATATGTTGTTTGAGACACATTTTCAGATACTGGAGGTCTATGGAAGTGGTGTACTGTATCTGGAAAAGAAAACTACCAAAATCTTCAGTAATGGTAAAAGATTATGATTCTTCCTGCTTTCTTCCTTTACTTAAGCCTCTTTGCTTATTCCATGTAATTGTGTGTGTGGTTGAGTCTACACGGTACTCATTTAAAATCACCAAAATGTTGCAATAATGCAATCATAACACCTGACATTTTTTCTCTTTTTTTGTTGTTGTATTTTATTATATCTCTGAAAACGACAGTGTTGGGGATATTATGGATTCAACACAATCCCACAATACTCTTTTTAACCCAATCCGCTATTATTATTTTTTTACGGAAGATCCTTCATGAGAACATGATAACTGGAATAGTTTTTATTAGAATCTTTACAAATTTGTTGTGAACATTCATGCCCAGTAGAGGAAGAACCCTATTGATTTTGGTAACCCATGACCTTTCCTCTAGCACCAAACAACATTCAACAAATTTGCCATAAGGACCTATGAAGCCCCCTATATTGGATTTTCCACCATTTTGTATTTTTGGAAAAACACTTTCCCCATCTCTCCCTATGTTCACCTGATTCTCACCAAACTTGCTGTGTGGCATCTAGGGACCAACGTCTTTAAAGGTGTAATTTAGATAATTGATTGGCCAAACCATTTGACTGCCAGATCCTATTGAATTTTGGAAAAATGCATGGTAAATAGGAAGTGATGCGTTGTTACTTTTGAACGCATTGTCCAATTTGCACCAAACTCGACAAATGTGTTTGCCTTACAATAACAAGAAGGCCTGTGAAGTTTTGAGTCATTTGGCCTCATGGTGGCACGAATTCTCACAAAACTAAAAATGTTAACTACTCCTCAACAGCTTACCTGATCATGATGATATTTGAAATGTGCTGTTACTTTGTGATAGCCTAGCATTTTGAGACATAAAACGATATGGCCACCATTTACATTTATGTATTTATGTATACAGGCAGTTGATAGGCCAAACCATTTGACCAGATTAGGGTCAGGGTCATGGTCAAACGGTGTCATTAAGGATTCTGGCCATTTTGGGGATATACCCGCTGTTGGCCACCGACAGCATATGTCTAGTTTTATCATGATCTCTCATTCTCTCATCTGCACATTATGTTAATATAGAGTTCATACATTTTGCTTTTTTGCATTTTGGATTTTAAATTATGGCACTTATAAAGGATCTTGATGAAATTTCAGGGAATAATGCATCTTACCACCATGTTCTGCCCATTGCAATATCACACACTTGGGTCTACATTGT
>OMKL01048264.1:0-13553 GCA_900302295.1 Parasudis fraserbrunneri
AACACTACTCCTCCTACAGCTTTGAAGCTACCAGCTTCAAAATTGCTGGGCATCTTCAGGGTATGCCCGTGGGGTGTGCTTGTGCTTTTTGTATGGATAGCTCACTTCTATCCTTTCTTTCACTTGTTTTTTCATCCCTTTTTTCACAGACTAATAATGGGTGTGGCTATTATCAACTTTGAAGCAAGAGCCTTCCAACTTGCTATACAACTTGGGCCCCCACCCCCACCCCACACAAACCTTTCTTCTCCTTTTTCCATCACTCCATCCTACATATAACCCCATATTCACTGAATTTGAATCCTAATATAAGAAATTTAAGAACAATAACCTTAAACTTTAATCCTTAACTCAAGAACTGTTACACCGATGGTCGTAGAGAGTTGGAGGACAGCTTGTTGGACTCAGGAAAGGGTCATATGTCAATAACGTAAGTCCATCCCCTTCTTCTGATTGGTCTATCTTTGATCCCTCAGAACTATCAGAGTTTGGGGATGGCCCGTTTAAAATGTTAACATCTCTCTTGTCAAGCCAACTTAAAGTTTGTAAACAAACTTTACATTCTAGTTAATCTTGGACTTTCAATATCATCCAAAATAGGTTTGTCTGCAACTTCCTTTTCCTCAACTCCTTACTTCTCTTTCTTTTGCAGTGTGGCATCTTTGCATTTTTCTTCTTATTCTCCAGTTGTCTTTTCTTTACATTACTGTGATGCTTTGTGATGCAAGGATAAAAAGCTCTACATTGCATGCTACAGGCGAGGGTTTCTCTATAAAATCTTAATGGGAGATTGTAAATTATAATTGTACCATATTAAAAGCACACCACCAAAAAACAATGCTGATTTGTTAGGCACATAATCTAAAGCATATCCCAAAACTCTAAAAAGTTCTGCACACATTCATTTAGTTTGACAGTTATTGAGGGTTAATGAGTTTGAATATGTCCTCAAGTGATGACATCAGAGGACACTGAATCCTTGTGTTGTGTTAATTACAACTCAACAAAATGATATAGATGAAAAAGTAGCCGTACCTTGTCTTATAGGGACAGCTATTTTTTAATCTACATAATTTCATTGAGTTGTAATAAACACAACAAAAGGATTCAGTATGTCCTCTGATGACATCACTGGAGGACATATTCACACTCTCAGTAACTGGGGGTTTTGGATATGTGTGAGATTATGTGCATAATAAATCCTTTGTTTTTTGGTTGATTATGCTGTCTGCTGTATGTATATCATGATGCACACAGTTTTTACGATTTGGTATGTTTTTTTGTGTGTTTTTTTTTGTGTATTTCTTTTCTTCACAGGGAAATCAGAAAGGCTCATCCGGGGTTACAGTCCAGCATTTTACTTGCCGATGCCTACATGAAAATACATGAGGTATTGATGTAAAAGTATTATACAGATGTCAGAATTTTTCTGTTAGTACATTTTCAAATGTTGACAAAATAACTTTTTTTATTTTTTTATTATTATTATTATTGTTTAGCCTGAGAGAGCCATTGAGGTCTATCAGGAATGCTCATGCGAAACGAGGGCAGCACCACTGGCCAGGAAGATAGGTCAAGCTTATGTGAAAGCTCATCAGTACAGTCAGGTCTGTGAAAGGCTTCCTGGGCACATATAGGCTTTTTAAAATCGTTATATAAAATAATTTAATGACAGAGTAGTCTCAATATTTGTCCCAAGAACAAACTCTTTGTTTAAATGACTACAGAATGTTATTTGCTATGACACCTGTCTAATATATACAGGCACTCACCCACTATGAGAGAGCGATGGAGCTCGGTGAGCAGAATTCTCTGTGTGACTATGTGGAGCTCCTTCTCAAACTGAAGCAACACACCAAAGCCCAGGAGATTCTCATGGGTTCCCTGCCTTGTGAAGATGGTAAAATGTCACTATAATAGTTCATGGTTTCTTAGACCATATACTGTATACTTAGACCGTAGACTGAGTGATATAGACTGGAAGTGGTTATGAGGGTCTCATACTTAAACATTAGTGATGAAAATTCATCCAGGTATCCATGAATTTAAAGCTGCACTATGTACCTTTGGCACCCTGTGGCTGTGAGAGGTAACTCATTTGTGTTCTACACAGAGAAAAACATGGATAAGAGAAAAAGGCAAGAAAAAAAAATTTTTCTTCAAGTAAGGTGACTTGGTGCGCCGATTTTCATTTGTGTCATTGCCGTTTATACTCGTGCCCAACCAGAAGGGACTTGTATTTGCAGTTCCACTGGGTTTCATGTGTGTTGCCGTTGGGAGGGTTTTCTCTTGTTCAACCCAACTCCATGATTTAGATTGCTAAAGAGGCAATTATTTGTCCATGAAAAAGTTACATTGTGAAGTTTTAATAGTAAACCATACTCATCATAATCATAATTCCCTTGGGTAAAGAATGTTGATTGTATGTATGAACGAATATGTATGATTTTGTTTTTGTTGTCGTTGTTGTCGTTTTTTCCTCCAGGGGACAGTTTGTCAGCTATGATTAGTCACATCAAGCATCAGTTGTTGCGGGTGAAAGCTTATTGTACTGATGAGGCACTAGTCCAGGACATTCTGGAGAAGGTCAGATAATTATAGCATCTAGCCTGTACATCAATATATCAGCAAAAGAAACAGTCTTCATTTATCATGTTAACTTAAGATTTTGCTATCAGTGTGTCAAAATTACTTTGTACAATGCATGTTGTATCCTTTACAATTGTTTACATTTATTGTTCATTAGCTTTTACAGGCGAGGGATCCTCTATAAAATATTAATTCTAAATTATAATTGTACCATAGTAATTACACTGTCTGTACTCTATCTACAATCATGATGCAGCCAGCCAACTGGATTTGCTGTGTTTGTTCCTGTATCTCAAGGCATACCACATTCAGGAGAAGATCCTGAAGCGTTTGGATGTGGGGCAGCCAGAGATCTACCATCAGCAGATAGAAGTGATGGCCTCCGTCTGCTGTGACCTGGCTCGCTGCCACCGCCGCCAGAAGGAGTTCCAGAAGGCCCAGGACTTCTACAACAAAACTCTGGCTTATAACAGTGACAAGGTTTGAAGAGATCAAAAGAAAACGGTTATAAATACGACTATACTATACCCACTGTGTATTGGAGAAAGACTGAATGCCTGGAGGTTCCAGAACTGATGTAGCTCATCACCAGCTTTTGTAAATCAGTGACAATCCCAGTCTTTGATTACTGTGGGGGGTGGTGTGGAGTATGTCACCAAAACCTGGTTGACTAAGTGGTTATCTGATATTCTTTTCAGACCTTGGAGTTTGCCGAGTTTTACCTGGAAAACGGGAAGTTGGACGAGGCTGAAGATCTGTGTAAATTATTGCTGCAAAAGGATGAGAAGCATGGAGATGCCAGAATGGTACCAGTTTCCTACTGTAACATCATATTAACTTATAATTACCTAACTGTATGAAAAATTATTCAACATGAATTGCGTGTGTAGGTGTTAAATGAACCACATTATGGTGATTAATTTCAGCAATATCTCTTCTTTAAATTATATTGTGTATGAATTGTGTGTAGGTCAGCGGAGATATTAAATTCAAGCAGGAGAAGTTGGATGAATCCCTATCAATTTATGCCAGTCTGATGATTGACTATCCAGGTAATGTCTTTGAAAAATGCACTTATCACATTGCAAATACTGTAGGTTTGCCACTGATTTGGCCAATTAATTACCATCGGCTCATTTAGAAAACTTGAGCCACACAACTGTCTGTAAACTCTACTGACTCACTGTACACATAATCATTGAAAATCTGTAACTTCTCTAAAGAGGCTTTTTCTGTCACCCAGATAACTACCTATACATGGTGAAATATATCCAGAAGCATCGATGGGCGGGGAAACTAAATGAGATCCTGAAGGTCTTTGACATGACTGACAGGCATAAGCACAGTGCCACCGCTGAACCTGGCTACCATTACTGCAAGGGCCTCTACTATTGGTGAGATGTACCCCCAGGTTGTTCAATATACATACATCAAACAGTATTGTAGTGGGTTGCCCCTGATTGTTGAATAAGCTCTTGTACTTACTTAAAATGATACCCATATATGATTGCATGGGTTCAGATGAAGGTCATGCTATGCTGTGACACAGTCTCTCCTTTCATTCCTGTCATACTCATTCTTCACTGAACTCCACCACCGGTGCATGCCATCACATTGAAGTACAGTGGATTTTTGAAAGGCCCTGATGGGGTATATCCTTCATGGATCTAACAGCAGTCACATTGGTCTCATACTGAGGCTCTTATTGTGCTGCTATACCTCCACACCGACCAAATGAAAAAGCCACACTGTTCAGTAACCTGGAACTATGAGTGGAGAGTGCATAACACTGGTAGAAAAATACAACCATGTTGAGCCTCTGGTCACGCAATGCATATGCGAATCTCGATGCAAATTCAAGGTCACCCAATTCACTAACAATCATTGAATTATTTGCAGTGCAAATACGATCTTTTGAAAGGAGGAGGTGGGTCAATAGACTTTGTGCATTGTTATCAGCATGACTAATTCAGAATGACAGAATGCAATCCATGGGAGAGACGGACCTTTTCACAGTCTGAATGGAGTTCTGATTGAATAAGACGGAAACTGTGCTGTCAGCTCAAGCGATTGAAGAGGAAAGAATCTGAGTCTGGGTTTTTTTGGGTGGGGGTTTTGTTGTTGTCCAGGTACACTTGCAATGTGAACGAGGCCCTGTTTCATCTGAACAAGGCACGCAGGGACATGGACTGGGGACAGCAGGCCCTTCAGCTGATGATCCGCATCTGCCTGAACCCAGACAATGAGACCACAGGGGGGAAAAAGGATGAGGGGAGGTACAGCACCTGGGAGCTCTAAGGCTGCACCATAAGATAGGGCACATAGACCTGTGTGTATTTGGCATCTTGTGTACCCTTTCTATACATTTCCTCTTCAGTTCTTTTAGACTGCAACAACCTTGTGTCCTTTTTGGCATTGCCTATTACACAAACAGCTAGCTATTGGCTGTTTATAACACGAATAATGTCTCTAAGTCAAGCTGAAATCAAAATAGAAAAGGTGTTCTAATTTAAAATGCAATCAGTATGTTATAATGGAATGGAATTACAAATGTTACGAGTTTCAGACTCAGCTTATCTGTGATATATTGCAACTCAAAATATGTGGGAAAACAAAGGGCGTCCCCTTGGTCTCACGTAGTAGTGCATGTGTAGAATGTGTATATCATAACTATGTCATCCGTTATCAACAGTGAAAATCAGTGGCAATTCCAAATCACTGTTATCATGACTGTTGACTGTCATGAATATTAATATCAATATTTCAAGCAAAGCCTCTCTGAATGTAGGAAGTAGGGGTAAAAAAACATTGATATAAGTATTATGTTAAATATTACTACACGCATGTGCTAGTTCCACACATCAATGTTTCGAACATGAATCTAAGTCTCATGTCTGTACAACTTTGAGTTTAACATGGATCTCTTCTCCCTATTGCCAGCTTATGGCAGAGGGTGGATAATGTGGAGTGCAGGGACGTGACAGGCATAGCCACAGCCAAGAATCTCCTTGAGGACCTGCGGTCTGTGTCCGTCCAGGGAGAAGGACAGAATGGGAGTTGGGAGAAGGTCCATCTGTTGGTCAACCTTTTCCTCATGGCCACCGGGGACCTCAGTCATGTGGAGCAGGCTCTGCTCTTTTTTACAAAAACAGCTCTCTCCAAGGTAGAGCAGGGGCTCATCCAAGACAACCAGGTTTTCATTTAGAATATCAGATGGGTGGTTGTTGCTCCATGTTCACAGGTTGTTGTGGTGGGTTTTCTCACTCAATTGATATTATGCCCAGCGTGGCACATAGAGTGATACTCAATTTACTTTGGTATATGTAACAAGCAAAGGGCTTCTTGCAATGTTTCAGGCAAACAAGGTACCCTATGTGCTGGCTATGGGCCAGGCTCTCATGCTGCTGAAACGGACCCCAGAGGCCAGAAACCAGCTGAAGACGCTGTCCAGGGTGGAGTGGAGCGAGGAGCTGGCTGACGAACTGGAGATGGCCTGGCTGCTGCTCGCTGACATCTACATCACGTCTCACAAATACGACCTAGCCGTTTGTCACCTCAAGCGCTGCCTCAAACACAACAAGGTACAATGAGTTGAGTTGGGCTGATGGGAGGCAGTGTGCGATGCGACTGGCCATCCTTTTTGGGGTTGGACCATGTAGATGTAAATGGATGTATAATATGCACTGTCAATATACTGTCAATATAATTTCCAGTTTGTTCCAGTTTGAATCAATTCCATATCAGGTCTGACTCTCGTTTCATGGGTGAGCTGAGCAGATTGGATGACAGCATGCTCTGTTTTCTCTGTCTCTCAGTCGTGCAGTCGTGCGCACGAGTATCTGGGCTACATCAATGAGTGTGAGCTGGCCTACAGAGATGCCACAGAGCATTACGAGCAGGCCTGGGAGTACACCAACAAAGTCAACTCAACCATTGGTGTGTTTGTTGGCAGGACCTCAGCTCTATTGGTAAATTGTATCAACTAGAGGATTTCCTGAAAGCATGCTGTGAAGTTGTCATCGGTATGAACTTTCTCTTGTCTTTTCCCTCAAAGGCTTCAGACTAGCTTTCAACTACCTGAAATCCAAGGAATACACAAGGGCAATTGATGTCTGTCGCAAGGTTCGTGCTACCATAAGATATTATGATAATGATGAATTGGTGTGATTTGGTTTGGTTTGGTTGGGAGGGGCCATAGCACTGATGTGAGGGGTGTTACTGATTTTTTATTGATTTTTTTCCTCAAAGGTCCTAGAGGAACACCCTAAGTTCCCCCGAATCCGGACAGAGATCTTGGAGCGTGCCAAGACAGCTCTCAGGCCCTAAATATAGATCTGACTCATTATCACCTACCTCTAAAAGGCCCTGTGGCTCTTCATTTCTAATTCAATATATAGCCAAATGTTCCCTACTACACAGACTTTTATTTATTTATTTATTTATTTTACTTTTGTGTCTTTTTATGTTTTATATTTTTTGTTATTGTTACTGTGTCTTGCAGATGTATTAATTGCAATTGCCATTTTTTCCCTCATACTGTTCGATACACATTTTTGTCTTTCATTGAAAATGTTTTTTTGTTATAAAAAAATAAAAACATACTATGTACCAAGTCTGTGAAATATGTTTTTCCCTTTACTAAATAAATACCACCTGTTGATTAGGTGTGTATTCACAGCTATCTCCGGTGGAAATTATTTTTGAGTCCTGCTCTCTTCAATGTCAGACTCTCTTTTGCTGACTTTGCATTGCCAAAGCACCTGTTATTTTCCCAGGTGCCAATGATAAAGATAGAAATAACTATCATACCATGGAAAATAAATAATTTCTAAATTAATTTATTTGGTTGATTTGAAGAAATGTGTGACAGTATGAATCCTTCTCATTTGGTTAGGCAACATCTTGAGAAATTCTGAAATGTATCATGTGGGGCAAAAACCTTTTCCCCAAGTTTGGTTATTTTTTTAGTTTTTACTGGAAAGTTTTTTTTAAACTGTTGAAAGTTTATCTTGTTCTTTATGTTGCGAGTGGGCTCCATGACCATAAGGCCAATGAAATCCATTCAAAACCCACTGTTTAACAAAAATACATGGGTGTTTGGAAATAAAAGGGTTTTTGTCCAACAGCAGCAATATGTTAGGCTAATATGTTGGATGGAGGCTGATAGAGGTCGGAAATACAAACTATGTCTCGCATGTACCAAATTCACTGAACTGAACTGCTCCCAAGAGCTGGTGACGTGATGGTTGTGCAACACCTCCTGAAGGTCTTCTATTGCTACGCTGGTATAAATTGGTCAACAGGTAACTGTGATCAAGCATCTGGTCACTTCACTGGTTCAAGATGATAAGGCTTGTGGCTCTCCTGTCTTGCATTGGTAAGCTTACAGAGGAGGCACTAATATATAGTTTACATCACATTGTATGTTGCTGTTTGTTGAAGCAGCTGTTCAAGCTACTGCTGGCCTTTATTGTGTGTGGCAGTTACCTCTGTACGACAGTTGTTGTGCTTTTACCTGTTTCAGGGTTGATTTGTGCTGAAACACCTTTCAACCATAATGTGCACAATGAGAGGGTGATAGGAGGCAGCGATGCTAAACCCAACGTGTGGAAGTGGCAGGTAACAACTCTCTTAGGATTTCTTATCATCTACTGTATCAATCTTCAATGTAAAGAATGATCCATCCCTAAAATAACAAACACAACGTTCCTGCTCCTATCTGGCTCTAACTGCATGATGTGGTATGTGCTTTCTCCCAGGTCTCTCTCCAGTACAATACGTATAACGACGGTTCCTACTACCACATTTGTGGCGGCACCATCATTGATGTTATTCACGTCATGACCGCAGCCCATTGTATCATGAGGTCAGGCTCTTATTGGCTATTCGTAGGAATCAATATGTAGCTTCCGTTTATACTTTTTAATGTTCAACATGGATGATTTTATTTACAAACCTATCTCAATGTCTACCTTATTTCACAGTCTGGATCAATTCTTGTACAATCAGTTTGATCTGTAATGGTCATCTGTTTTTGTTGGTTCCCTTCACTTCCTTTTGGATTACACTGCCGCCAAAATGTGAAGTAAAACACAGTCCATTCCACTTCATAGACTGTATATAATACAATACTGCATATGAATACCCTGATTATCATCATCTGCAACCTGTATTAACTGTCATTGCAATAGGTGTAAAACCAAAAAAAAAAATTCCTCTTCAAATAATGTCTCTAAAAATCTAAGAGTTAATCCCCTATTTTATCCCAAGTAGATCTAATCTGATCACTGTGTTGTTGTCTTTCTCAGTTACTGTAACATAATACATTTATTCATACAGTTTGTTTTTTGTATACACATTTTTGTAATCCTCTTACATGTAATCAGTTACTCCCCAACCCTGACTTTAAAGTCCAACTAAAATCAAAGCAGGACAATTTTAGTTATTCAAAAGGCAATCAACAATTATGTTATAAAGGATGACACTCAAATTCCAAGTTTAATACCCAATGAATTAATCTGAGATATTGCCACTCTGAATCTATGGAGAAAAAACTGTGTGTCCTGTTATCTCTCAACTGGTACAGCAGACGTGGAATGGTTCCCCAGTGTTGTCACTGATCACTCCATTCTGCTGTGTGAATTCAGCCAATAAACTGTCAACAGTAAAAGATCAAATCACCTTTAGGCTGTCTTTTACATGAATATTCATGCCTGAAGTGAACACTCCTTTTCAAACTAAAGGGCTCAATGTGTAGGAAATAGAGAATAAAAGTCAGTAACACATGTCCATGTTTTTAATATTGGCTATCTAAATCTCATTTCAGTTGGACTTCAAGTAATCATAGTGTGTTTCGTCCCCTGTCAGCATGGATGGTCGTATGTACCGTACAGTGATAGGGGAGCACAACCTCTATGAGTATGACGGCAGTGAGCAGTTCAGTCCTGTGGAGAAGATTTTCGTCCATCCCGGCTGGACTGGTGATCTCGGCAATGGGTAAAGTGGGAGCAAACCATACCTCTTCTCCTAAACAAAGCAAATAAGCTGGAATAACAAGTTGGTAGTGTTTTCTCCACAGGTTATTTCTGTATAGAACACCAGGTGTGCCATTATGTTCTGTCTCAGTACTGTAAATTAACTTAAACACATGCCAATAATTTTACATCTGTACACATGATGAGAACATTTAGTTGGTGTTTACAAGGGGATAGTGAATACAAGCAAATCATTCTAATGCCTTAGCTGTGATAGGTCAGAGTGTTATTTGCATCTGTACAAGGCACTTCTTGCCATGTGCATTAGTTTATTTTCTGCACTTTTTCACTTTAAGAGTAATCGTTTTGGCACACTTGGCGTGCCATATTTCTGAGGCTGATGATGATGATGATGATGATGATGATGATGATGATGGGTGGATATTATTACATGATAGTGTTTGATATGTCAATTAGAAATGACATTGCTGTATTGAGGCTGGTCAACCCTGTGTATGACAACGGCTTTGTGAATGTTGCCGAACTGCCCTACCCTGACCAGATACTGTCTCACAACTTCCCCTGTGTCATCACTGGCTGGGGGTTTTTGAACTGTGAGTAAACTCATACACACATTTTTACAAACACAAGCACTTGCACACTTCGACATGCACATATTCCCATACTGCCTACCTTTACACACCCATTTCCTGTAAATAATAGACCACTAAGTGACTATGTCTCTTTGGGCTTGATATTGAACATCCAGATCCAAAAATAAGGGGATAGATCCAAAAATATTCCATGAATAAAATGTCTCTATGGCGAAAATGAATGGCATTTGTCTGTTATCAGTGGTTGCATTCTTTTAGAATTTGATTGGTTGAAAAATAAGGTATTTTATGTCAATAATTTGGTGTATTTTAGTAATTATTAATCTGTAAAAATTAAAATACTATTGCCAAAAAGTCCCTTGCCATTGGTTTCTAAATGTTAGCTACTTCTATTATATCAGGAAATAACTTATTTTTAAACTGGTTTAAAAATTCAAAAACTCAAGTCATTGGTGAAAGAAACCTTTGGAGAGACTACGAGCCACCACAGATCTTAAAGGGCATAATTCATTTTGATTTGATTGATGATTTTTCTTTATTTTTTTCTTTTCAGCTGGAGGCAGCGTTCCTGACATTCTGCAGGAGGCTGAAATCAAGGTTGTGGAACACGCCATCTGCTCTAACCCAGAGTGGTGGGGCAGCCTCGTCCGGAGCACCATGGTGTGTGCTGGAGGAGATGGAATCACATCGGGCTGCCAGGTACAGGAGCAGAGCTCTTCAAACAAACAACAAAAAAAGCATGAGGCCAGTGTAGGAGACATTTTATTTCATTTTATTTAATCATTTAATTCATTTTATTTTTCAGGGACAATGCACGTCAATCAACAGTCAAACTGTAAATGTTAGTCTGAAAGGCTAGTTTTCATCTGCTGTCCCATGTGGCCAGATGTTTAAAAGGCAGCCTAACATTTCAAATAAAATAGAATTAAAATGCATGTTACAAAGATTATATAAAACATGAAAGGCCAGATTAGCAAACAATGGCATGAAGACAAACAAATGCACATACAGTATAAGCATAGCATGTGTCAGACAAAACAAACACACCTACGGTAAAAGCACAAATATGACACCAATGCACATAGCATACACATCAGCATGGACAATAACATGCATTGAACAAGACAAATACACATACTAGAGGCAAGACAAGCCAGCAGGGCAAGTTGTCAAAATGTCGGCAGAAGCGGCGGTTGTAGTACTAATGTACACCTGTCTGGCTATTAATCCGGTTTGTATACAGGTGTAGATGGGCCAGGACATTGGTGGATATCACCGGAGAGTAGAAGGCAAAGAACTATCACAAGTGTTTCAGTTCTTGGGTGATTGTATAAGGTCTTGCACTGTATGAATTGAAATAAGATCATGACCTGTCCGTTCTCATTCCTAATTGTCCCAGGGTGACTCTGGTGGTCCCCTGAATTGCTTCAGTGATGGAGCCTGGAGGGTCCATGGTGTGGTCAGCTACGGTCCAGCTGGCAACTGCAACCAGGTCTCCAAACCCACAGTCTTCACCAGAGTCTCTGCCTTCCAAGACTGGATGTACTCTGTAAGCCTCTTCTTGACTCTATGGTTACATGAGACTCACACTTATCTCCAAATTGATTGATTGATTGATTGGTTTGTTGGTTGGTTGGTTGGCTGGTTGATTAATGTGAAACACCATTACTTTTAAGATATATTTTGAACTGCTTATTTCTCATGCACATCAGAAAATGTAGTAATATAGTTATCTGTTTTTGTTTTCTTTTCATCTGAATTCTTTTCAGGTTGTAACATCCTAAGCAGATTCACAGCCACCCTCCACCATTAAAGGACAGGATAACAGAGTACACTGTATTTTGTCTCCTGTGGATTAAAATCAATGTTTCGTTCTGCATCAAAATGGGCATGAATTATCTTATTTTCTCTCTTCTTGATTGAGCCAAAGGGTGGCAGCTTTGCTCCATGTTTGGAATCTACAGCATCCAACTGTAAATTACTCAACATTCACGAGTGGTCATTTGGCTGCAGATGATGGCTGCCATATTGCTTGACAATGTCATAGAAATCGATGTTGGTTTGGTGCATGAGACTCAAAGGCAAAGGAATCATCTGGATCAACATTCCAGTGACAGCTGAACACTCCAACGTTCTGAATCTCATGCACTGTCCACACATAAAACAATGTGATTTCCATGACAACATTCACAAAATTCTTAGCAGCCATCTTATAGTGTACCACAGGAGATTACTGTGATACTCTAGGAAAGGCCCTTTCTATCTATTCTTTGGAGTATGTGACTATTTTGTGTCCCACCACCACCTCATTCTCCTCCTTAGATTTTAGATTTGTCTTAGATTAGATTAGATTAAAATGTACTGTCATTATACAGCACAAGTACAGTACACCGAAAACCCTGCTGCATACAAGCCAAACCAGCCTTCACTTAATCCAACCCCAATCATTGTCATCATCCTCCTTCATCATCAGTCATCATTCATTCACTGTCAGTTGATAACAAGAAGCTCAAACTCATCAGAATCCTGAAGCATGTAGATGTGGGGCAGCCAGAGATCTACCATCAGTAGATAGAAGTAATGGCCTCCATCTGCTGTGATCTGGCTCGCCGCTACCGCCACAAGAGGGAGTTTCAGAAGGCCCAGGACTTCTACAAGAAAACCCTGGCTTAAGACCAGTTCAATCTATGCGAGAATGCTTCGCATCTATGACACTGTGTGTCCTTGTTAGGGGCCGGGCAGCGAATCTTAGAAAATTCATTAAAATCAATGGTACAAGCTACAAGCCTGTAATCTTGTGAGGTTGTTTGCCCAAATACAAGGAAACATTCATACACTGGTACCTATTGTTAATTATGAAGTCCACCACTCTTGTTTTTTTTTCTTCAAAATATTCAAAACTATTTTATTTAAACTGTTTATCAAAAATTCAGTCCACAGTACATTAAAATATCAGACTGTAAATGGCACTGTACACATGAACTGTAAGAAAATTACTTAATCAATGTGCAATCTCCACAAAAATTATGCTTTGGATAAATTATAGTACATGCACCATATCAAAAATTAGGGTTAATAGTCCTCAAGGTGGTGTTGTTATAAGCAATTTTACATCTCACTCCATTAATTTCGTATAGTCCCAGGTCTGCTTATTTTTCCAGAGCTGGTGATCTTCTCCTTCTCCTACTTCTTCTTTTTCTTCTTCTTCTCCTTCTCTTTCTCCTCCTTCTCCTTCTTCTTCTCCTTATTTTTCTTCTTCATATATTTCTCCTCCTTCCCATTCTCCTTGCTCTTCTTCTTCTCCCTCTCCTCCTCCTTCTTCTCCTGCTGGAACCTTATTGTATTTGTAAGGATTCTTATTATTTTTCTCTGCTAA